>CAOKZL010002557.1:0-183076 GCA_948472985.1 Iguana delicatissima | reverse complement strand
CAATTTTATATTGGACTAGCAGTAAGATACAAGTCTTCCATTTATTTTTAATGATTTTTGGGAGAAATATATTACAAAAGGTAGTGTCAGCCTTCAGGATTTAGCTCCCTTCCAGAGTCTCTAATCTTCCCCCCACCCAAGTTTTCATTTTATTGCATTACATATATTTTATGCCTTTTTTCCAGAGGCTTAAGAGATCCCTTCACAACAATCCAGTGAAATAACTGGGGCTGATCCAAAGTCATCTTCTGGTGAGGAATCTGGTGGGAGAGAATACATATATGTTGGCCCACTCAGGCAGCACAGTTTTTTGGCCAGCTATGCCTGTTCTTCTTTCTCTTGTGGTATTTGGCTGTCATGTCTGAGACAATCTTTTTCTGCAGCTTGTGTGTTATGTATGTGAGAAAGTTTTTGTGTGTTTATGTTTTTGGTGTCTCTGTGCAGTGTGCTTTAAACGGAAAGTGAAAACAGGAACCCATGGTCTGTAATTGAGATATTGACTATGTCCAAAGTATTTTGTTTCCAGAAAAACATCATCGCTAAGATGCATATTAAGAAACTGTTCTTCTGTTCTCATTGTCCGTTAGGTGTGTATAAACTAGCTTTTCTTTGTGTTTGCGTGCACATAAATTCCATATGAACTTTAAGCATTGGGGGCAAATTAGGGGCCTCACAATAGCTTGCTAGCTGTGGGTTGTGGCAGCTGTTGGAGTCTGTCGGGTGATCAGTCTATTTTGGGTTTTAGCTTGAATTTTATTGAAATTATTGAAGATATTGAATCTATTTTGGAGATACATATAAAAAGCTAAGTGTAAATCCCAAGGCTTGTTTCCCCCTGTATGTGTGTGCATGTAATAATTCTTGTTTCTGTTGTTTGCTTTTTTTTTTCTGTTGAAACAGAACGGAGCATTGGCTCGATTACAACTCATGTTTATTCTCGTTCGTTTAGGGGTTACTTTTTTTCTGTCTGTGTGTGTAAAAATAAAATAAAAAAGCTTATTTGAACAGCGGAGAGGTGCCATTTCCACATTAGACTGTTATAGTGCTATTATGCCACTTTCAACAACCTATGGAATCCTGAGGTTTGCAGTTGGGGGGGGGCTGAAAGGTGGAATAATAGCACTATAACAGTCTAGTGCAGAAATGGCGAGAATTCAGCACCTTGGATAGCTCATTTAAAGTCAGGACTAAAACCCGGGGCAGATTCACCACCTGGCTGACATGGAAGCCCCCAGGCCCCCTCCTGCCCAATTCCCAAGAAGCATGCCCCGGCCAAGTTTACTTCCGAAGGAGAATCAATAGGATCGCCCCTTGCCTCCTGCTAAGAAACTGAGGCGCCTTCGCCTGCTGCTGATGGGCGGCTGCGGAGGGCACCCTGGGGCCGGCGGCGGCGGCGGCGGAGCGCGGGGGCAGACGGGGAACGAGCCCGTGTCCTCTAGGCGGGGCTTAAGGGTCCCGAGACGGAGTTCAGCTCATGAAAATTTTACATCTCCGCAGCCTCTCGTGTCTCTCTGCGCCCCCGCTCGTCTTCGCCTTGACCAGCTCGCCAGTCGCCGCCGTCGAGGCAGCGCCTTTCCCCTCCTTCCCCGCGCTCGCCCCTTGGCCGGCAAAGCGGGCGCTTCCGTCCAGGGAGACCCGCACAGCGGCGAAGGAGGCGGCAGGGTCACGCTCCCTCGGCCCAGCTTGAGGGCAAGCGGGTGGTGGTGGTCCTTCACCTCCTTCCGCTTACTTGCACTCGCCCCTCGCTGCCTCTCGTCGCCTCCTGGAACCATGTCTGAGGCAGCGGAAGGGAATGAGTTCGGCTACATAGTGGAGTTGCTAGAGAAAGGCAAGGTAAGGCGACCGAGCGGGGAGCTCCTTTCTCTTCCTTAGCCGGGGTGAAAATCGGAGTTAATTTCTCTCTCCCAGCCCTCGAGGGGTGTGTGGGTGGAGGCGTCTCTCCGCTGTTCAGCTGTCTACTCGACGCCGCGTGTGGCGGGCGTGAGGAAAGGGCGGGCAGGCGGCCACTGCTCAAGGCGGCGGGCTCATAGCGGCTGTGCCACGAAGCGGGGAGCGGGGCGCTCTGTGCGCCCAGATACCAAGACCGAGGCCGTTTCCGCACTAGCCTGTTATAGCGCTCTTATTCCACTTTCAACATCCTCTGGAATCCTGGGGTTTGTAGTTTAAGGCGGGGCCGGCCAGCCCCTCCCTGAACTGCAAACCGCAGGATTCCATAGGCTGTTGAAAGTGCAATAAGAGCGCTATAACAGGCTAGTGTGGAAATGGCCTCGGTCACTGCCCCGCCGCCGCCACCTCCCCTTCCTCATCGGACTTGTTGTTATCTGCCAGACGGGACTGCTCGCTTCTTTGGTTGGGGGCGGGCGGCGGGGAGGCGTGGCGGCCTCGTTGTTCCCGAAAACCGAGCAAGGACGCTCCCGGGCAAAGAGAAGGGGCTGGGGGCGGGTGAGGGGGCTCGCCCCTTCATTCCGGGGGGGGGCGCGGGGAGGCAACAGGTTGGGCGCCCTGCAGCTGTGTAGTTCCGGGCGCTGCCTCACCAAATGAGCGTGTTGCCCTCCGCGAGGAATTTTTCCTTCGGTCCCTAAATTTCTAGCGGTGCGGAGTGAGACACTGAAAAGCGTTAGCGCTCGGAAGTCTGCTGTGTTCGCTTTGTCTGCCTCGTTCCTTATTTTTAAAGGTTTTAAATTACTCCAGTGTCAGAAATTTGGGGACCGAAGGAAACTTTCATGGCGGGGGGGGCAAATTCTTATTTGAGAGGCAGTGTCCTTATTTTGTACCCCCCCACCATATCCCTGGTGTTGTGGCGGTCAATAAACTGGGGAGGGGAGGCTTTTTGTCTCTCTGTGGCAAATGCGACTGCCAGAAAGACTGTTTTGAGCTAAGGCTTCGGAGAATTTAGCTGGTTTTCTTTCCTCCTCCTCTTTTTCTCCCCATGCAGGGTAAAACCTAAAAGAAGCCACTAGATGACTGTTGGCAAGCTAGCCCTGCCTCTGTTTGTAGCAAGTGTGTCAAACTCAATTTCTTCTTGGGTCGCATCAGCATTATGGTTGCCCTCAAAGGGCCAGTTGTATCTGTAAGACTATATAAATGTATCTACTATTTTATCCTGTTAAATAATTGCCTTTGCATTCGATTATTACCAGTTTTTAAATTGCCTTTCCTCTGCATCAACTTTTCTTGGACATTTTGGGGCTATTTGATCATAGTTTATGGTCCCTATACCTCTGTAAAGTGACATAGAATTGGTCAGTATATCCAAAGTGTGCTACCTTCTGCTCCCCAGGCCCCCTCTGTGCCTCTTTCTGCCCCCCAGGTGCAGCTGCAAGGGAGGTGCGAGGGCCACATGAAATGGCCTAGCGGGCCGGATTTGGCCCGCAGGCCTTGTGTTTGACATGTGTAGTTTGTAGTGTTCAAAGGCATGCCTCCTTTGTAGTGAGGGCAGGAATATGCTGACCTGCCCTACAAGGGCAGCCAGCATAGTGTAGCGCTTTAGCTTTGGACGGGGACTCTGGAGAGCAGGGTTTGAATCCCAGCTCTGCTGGGAACCCCCCTGGGTGATCTTGGGCAAGTCACATTCTTTCAGCCTCACAAGAAGGCAAAGGCAAGGGTTCAAATCATGCTAAGAGACAGAGACCCACTAGGTAACCTTGGCCAGGTCCACTTGCTCAGCCTCAGAGGAAAGCAAGGACAAACCTCTATGAACAAAACCAAACCTAGGGCCTTTCCACACTACACTGTTACAGCGTTGTTCTTCTACTTTTAACATCCTGTGGAATTCTGGGGTTTGTAGTTTACTGAGGCCAAAGAACTCTCTGGCGGAGAACTCTAAATGCCCCTCCCTAAACTGCAAACCCCAGGATTCCATAGGATGTTGAAAGTGGAACAATAGCACTATAACAGTGTAGTGCAGAAAAGGTCCCAGTGATAGATGCACCCTAGGGTCACCATAAGTCTGAAACAACTTGAAGCCACACAACAACAACCTTATAGGATTGATATTAGAATTATTTCAAAAGGGAAAGGGCAAGAATGTCTTGCTGCCCTCTTTTACGGTTTATAATGACTGCACTGTAGTGTTTTTTCCCCTCTCAGAGGAGGTTTGCTATTGCCTTCCTCTGAAACTGAAAAAAGGTGACTTGTCCAAGGTTACTTATTGGATTTCCATGGCTGAGATGGGATTTGAATCTTGTTCTCCCAGATTCCTAGTCCAGTACTCAAACTGCTATACTACAGTGGTTCTCTCCTTCAAGATTAATTAATTTCAGCATAAGTAGGCTACAGCCCATCCATTCAGAAGCATACTATATGCTTAGGCCACTAAAACTTACACTGAAATCAATTATTTAGTCTTAAATGTGCTATGAGACTACTTTTTTGTGCTTCCCTTTTCCTAATTTATTGATGTCTTTTGTATAGTTTTAATCTGTATGGTTTTAAAATATTCTGTTAGCTGCCTTAGGTCTCATTATTGAGAGAAGGACAGAATATAAATGAATAAAATAACAACAACAACAACAACACTGAAACAGACTTACATAGTTGTCTGTTTGAGAATTATGTTGATAATAGATAAGCATGTTTTTTATGCTGCTCCCGGTTGTGGAACTCCCTGCCAACCAAGGAAAGCTGGGCTGGTCCTTCCCTGTTGGCTTTCAGCCTCATGCAGAGATCTTTTTATTCAAATAGACTTTCAGGAACTGACTGGCTGTTGACAAAAAGGGCTTTTAGGGAGTGGGTGCTGGGCTTACAAATATTTTTAAAGTGTTTTTAATAATGTCTTTATAGTATAATTGGTTCATTGGAGCTTAGTGTTTTAATTTTCTCTTTATTTTTACTTTACCTGTTTTAATTTTGTTGTGAGTGGCCTTGACTCTTAGTCCTGGATGAAGGTGGGACCAGAGTCAAATAAATGTACACAGGCATTATTATAAATGTGAATGTTTAATTGTCCTTCTGAACACTGCAGACAACTTTTCACTGATGTATTTGAATTACCTGTTGTATTGTGATCAGGGAGGTGAAAAAACAAATGCAAATAGGTGCTTGTGAGGTGTGATTTTTTGGTTAGCTATTAAACAGTTGGTTATGAATATGAAAGATCCTTCAGTTCCTAATTCTGCTTGCTGAAGTACCTGTGAAGATAGGATGCACAAATATTAGATCCTAGCGTTGTTACGGTGATAGTTGTGTGTGTATGTATTTGCTCATTACTTTTATGATGATTTTCTTTTAAAATGGTGATTTGTAACATTTCAAGTTTCGGCTTGTTTTTATTTTAACTTTTTTTGTAAGCGCTCTGGGGAACTCATGAAGGGGCAGATTATATATTCCAAAAATTATATAAAAGCCACATTTACTGAGGGTCAGTAACACAATAAGAATTACATTTGAGTAGCCATGCCTTAGTATTGTACTGTATTAATTGAGAAATGGACCCTATAAATTAGGAATCTCCCTTAGATTTTTAAAGCTGACTTGGTGAGAATATATGTATGTATGTCTGGCAGACACTGCTGTCACAGCAGATGCTCTTCCTTGCCCTGTGCCATGGAATAATGGAATCAATAGGAATATTTTTATGAACAATTTTTAAAATGTATTCCAGTCTTTCTTCTGACACTTGTGTGAACACTTCAACTGAGCCACAGTTCTTATGTACCTTATGTGTTAGCCAGAAATTCATTTAAAAGTCAAATGAAGGCCCACACTGACTGGAAGATGGGTTTATGCTGCCATTTTGTGCTTGATGAGCTTTTCAGTTACCTGAGAATTAAGTGCCTTATAGGCTTGAAATGACTATCACAGAACTGTATACTCATGTACCAGGAAGGGCAGTCCTCTTTCAGATAATAGTGCGGCTTTGTTAGTCAGTAGCAGATGAAGAGGTTGGTAGAATGGTATAGTCATTTGCATGGAGATGGGGAAAACAGGGATAACCCAGGTATTGCTTGTGGAATTTTTAAGTATCAATGCTGAAGGTTGAAATTGCCCATGTTTTAGCCATAAGTTGTGTAGCAAATTATCAAAAGTTGTTTAGGGGTATGTCTCCATCCCTTATTACAGTACAATATAGTAGTACAGTAATTCAAATGAAGATGTCTTTTCTATAGTTAGAAAAGCACAACATGGCTCAGTCTTTCCGACATTTTAAGCTCTTTGAGGACCCTATCTTGAATATACTTTTATATATTTGATATGCCTTAAGGGCAACTCAGATGCAAGGAGATATATTTCTCAAAGTCTGAGCAAATCCCTTGCACAATTTTTGGGAGGCAGAAGGTCTGGAAGGTTTTCTTTTCTTTTTGCAGGCTTTCATGTCAGCAGCGCACTCAGTTCTGAGTTCTTTATATGCAGCTACTGGGCATGACCAAAGAGGCTTCAATTTATTTTTTTTTATTTTTTTTTTTCATGTGGGTCTCTACTGAGAGGTGACTGGTGTGATCTGGGAGGTGAAATAAGTGGCTTGGGCAGAATTCAGAATCTTTTTGGTTCTGAGAAAGGGATAGTGTTACCCTGATATCAGATATTTTCCAGATAAAACACTCAGCCTTTCTGCCTGGTCTGCTGATATGCTTTCTCATATTTAAGGCATCTGTTGTTATTATAGAACTTAGGGGTTTTTTACATGTTGGTATAAATTCTAAAGAATGAATGCAGTTGATCTCTCTTATTCTGAGTAGCTCCTGTTTTTCCATTGAAGCAACATTTCCTCTCTCTGACCAAGGATTAGGTGTATTAAAAATGGGAAATCTGTTACTTGATCCCTTAATGCATAGCACAGCTGCAAATTTTTAGGGTCACTGAGCAGCATTAGTTGGAAGAACACCGTTGTTCTTATACACTCTAGTTTTGTCCATTGGAATTTGCTTGGCTGCTCACCTGGAGAGGATGGAGTGAAGTTGCTCTGATTAAAATCAATAGGAATAGTGCTTCAGTTACCTGTACATAGCAGCAGGACAATTCTATGCTATGTAGTTCTTTCAGCTGACCTCTGCATAGGGTTTTAACTTACTATTCTTTGCACCGAGTTCTGGAAGAGTCTAGGCCAGCTCTTCAGAAGTTTTATTTTTGTGTTGATATAATATGTTAGACTGGGGAGGTAAAATTCAACATCATATAGAAAACCAAATGTTGAGAAGCCTTGGCACCAGCAAAGGAAAACCTCCTAGCTATTCTCTCATTTGAGTTCCTTCTGCTCTACAGATGTCCAAAATAATCATGATATTTATATTGCACCCTGGCCCTTTGGCTCAGACAGCATGTTGCCCTGGCTCAGGCTGACATCATGCTTTGCCTTAAAACTAAAGTAGAGCCTCTCCTTGTTTTACTAAAATGAGAACATCAGCAAATGCTACAGTTGTTTCTGAAAACGAATAAAATTTGCAGCCATAGTAGCCTCCACAGAGGAGATGAAGCCTGATAGATTTCTGGACATGTAGGTGGAAGGGGTTTTGCGCTATGCACTTTTAACATTTGTGGCTTATTTTTTTTAAGTGTTGTTCTTTGCAGTTATATGTGCTGATTGCATAAACATCACATATAAGAGAGAGGAGTTGTAGGGTAAATTCCCCACAAAATTTTAGAAGGATGGGTAGACATGGCTTGTACAAAGAAAACCTTTAAAGTTCTTTTTTAAAAGAGTGCTTCTCCTTTGGTTTCAAGGTACAGTCAGCTCTCCATATCCACAGGTTCTGCACCTGTAGATTCAATCAACCACCACTGTGAAATATTTGAAAAAAAAATCCAAAAAGCAAACTTTGATTTTGTTGCTCCGTGAGCATTACACTGATGTACAGGCATATCCTGCTTTGGCCACCCACCATTTCACAGATCCTCAGGCTCTTTCTAGCACTTGTTTGAGTTATTTGCCATTTTATGTAAGTGATAGCCCTGACCAGAATTTGGAAGTAATTAGTAAATAAACAACCTAAATTACTTATTTTGGAAGGTAACAAGAGTGTAATGGAGATGTAGTTCAAAAGAAGTTACATGAGTAAGAGTGAAGCTACTTTACTGCCATAAGGAGTAAAGGTTTCTAGATACTTGCAAAAGTTACTTTTAAGGGCATTTTTAGAGGCACATTGTAAGAACATTTCCAAATTTTATGTTCTTTAAAGGTTTTCCCATCCAAAGGAGAATAAAATGACACTTGGAAAAGCAACAAGCACAGTAACAAACAACACAAGTTACTTTTATTTCATTACCATAGCAAGTAATGGGAACAGTTTACTTTTAAAACAGTGTAATAAGTAATGGGAAAAAATTACTTTTAAAAACGTTTCAAGCTCTGGCTGTGAGCACTGGCCCTCTCAGCTACAAGGAAACAATGAAAATATTTGAATAGCTTCTTATAAGTTTCTTCTATGTGCCTCCCAGTTGATATTGTGATTAGAAGTATATAGAGTGGCTTCTTCACTTTTGTGTGGGTTTGGGGTGCAGAACCCTTGCAACAGTGGGAAAAAAGTGAATAACTCCTGCCGCTCACCCGCTCATTCCCTTCTGGGCTTCCCCCATTCCCATTCACATGCAAAATAGAAGGGAATGGGGGGGCGGGGGAAGCCTCGCACAAGCCTTCCTTTCCCCATCTAGAGCCCCCTCTTTCCCATTCCCATGCAAAATGGAAAGGAAAGCGGGGTGGGGGAAGTCTCATGCGAGCCTCCCTTTCCCCTCTGGAGCCCCCCTTCTCTTTCCCATGCAAAACAGAAGGGAACGGGAGGCGGGGAGGGGGGCTTGTGCAAGCCTTCCTCTCCCCTTCTGGAGTCCCATTCCCATGCATTTTGCCCTGGCATGAAGAACTCGTGCAAGCCTTCCTCCATCTCCTGTTCTATTCTGTGTTGCATGGGAATAGGAAGGGGGGCAGAGGAGGAAAGGAAGGCTCATGTGAGGCTTCTCCCACCCCCCATTCCCTTCTATTTTGCTTCAGCACAAGTTCTTTGTGCAGGGGCAAAATGCATGGGAATGGGGGAAGGAGAATTCGCGGAGGGGGGAAGGCACATGCACTCACAAATGAATTTATGAAGGTCAAATCTGTGAATGTGGAGAGAGGACTGTACATTCGCCACTCCACTTTTGTAAGTGTTTGGAACACAGAACCCTCACAAAAGTGGAAGAACTGTGAATAACTCTCCCCACGATCCCCTTCCCACTCCCTTGCCTTTTGCCCTGGTGTGCAAGCCTTCCTTCTCTGTGCCATGGTCAAATGGGAAAGGGGAGCTCCAAAAAGGAGAAGGAAGGTGCTTGCATGCTTTCCTCATTTCCCTGTCTTTTTCCCAGACACGCTTGCCTTCCTTCTCTGAGCCTGGCAAAATGCAAGAGAACGAGAAGAGGAGAAGGAGAGAGACGTTCTCGCCCTGTGAACAGTCAGGTTCATGAAGGTCAAACTCAAAAATGTGAAGGGAGGACTGTAGTAGATCCCTAATACATAATTTCTTGATTGGAAGCTAGAGTTGGTCAGTCACAAAACTATTCCCTTCTGCTAACATCTTCCATCTACTGAAAGTTTGTTTGAGGTTCAAAAGTAAAATAAGATTGACCAGAGAACTTAAACCACCACAACAACACCTTCTCAGTTTTTGTCCCAATATTTCAAGGCTTAGGAAAATGCACTTCCCATCAGACCCAAGTCACCTGTAACTGAAGGTTGTGGAATTGCCTCCAAATGAAACTATTCACTGTAGGTTTGTGCCCCATTCAAGGTGTCTGACCACTCTTTTTGCTGTTTTCTAAAGTGTTGACTGCTGGAATCAAAAAAGGAACAGATGGGAATCAAGAGAACAATCTGATTTAAGCATATCTGGGATAGAGAGTGAGAGAATATTGTTTTGCCTAAAGCAAAGTGTTTTTATAGATTGTGGCTGGCTGAAGTTTGATTAGGTTACAGCAGCCTAGAGAATGAGAAATTAGATCTCTCGGGTTCATTCTCAGTCATTTGATCATTGCAGGCTCAAGGCCCACTGTGAAGAGTTGATGGTGAAAGGACAAAGGTCCTTAGCAGTGAAGGAGTATATACTGTGTACATGCTTATCAATTCTACTTTGTTTTGTTATCTTAGGACACTCAAGACAGCTCTAGTTGCAAAGTCTGAAAATGCTCTCCTTGGAGGCTTCTAATTCTTATAGTCCATACTTGTAGCCCATAGTTGGCACGCATTGACCCTTTGTTGGCATGGCAATAGACCCAAGGAAGGGTGGTACTGTTTCCATGACTGGCTTTCTTGGCTCACCTTAAAGATTGTTTCCAACTGGAGAAGATATAAAGAGATGTCTTCAGAAACAGCAGTGCATTAATGTTACAGAATAGGATATAGAACAGAAGTAGGTGAGAAGGTCTTGAGAACCAGCATTGCATAGGATAAGTATTAGCATGATGCAGTGTAAAGTTGTCCTCCTCCAAGTAGCTTGTCCCAAAAGGATAATACTCTGCCTCTGACCTCCATCTCTGGCTTGTATTGAAGCTGCTCTGTAGCCAAGTACTGAATTCTTACTGGAACAATGTTAAACTAAACATGTAAGCTTTTGGCAATGCTAAACTTATATCAAGTAAAATTATATTGGATGTGGATAGCTGTGTGTCCATTTTTGCCTTAGCAAGTCTGTTTCTGAGGGCTCTTCTGCACTACATTACATGCTCCAAGTTGTTCAGGGAATCAAGATGCATTCTCCCCAGTCCCAATATATCTTAAAGTTTACATTTTCAGTTAGAATTAAACACAAATAATAATAAATATTTAGTATCTTCACAGTGTTGAGTATCTTGTGTCTATCACATGCTTGTTACAATTAAATCCATTTCCATTCCAGGTTGTAACATGATTAAAATATAGAAAAGTTAAAAGGAGAGTCAATACTTCTTGCAAGGCACTCTAAGTACTAGGGGGATAGGATGAGCCATGGCTCCACATTGCAGGCATGTACAGTGGCAAAGATATGTTTGTGTTGCATAATGGATGAAGTAACCTCAAGACTAGTTCTTGATCCAAGATGATGTTAACAGAATGTCAGCTCAGTTGGCAAAGATGACTCAGCTCTTAAAGTTTTTCTGTTTAATTACTACTTTGAAGACTGTGGTGTTTTTTTTTCATTTTAATTATACAATTCTTTATGGTAAATAAAGAGGCACTCCACTGGAAAAAAAATCTGTGAAGAAATAATCTTGGTGTGGAATTTGAATTGCTGGCTACAATTACCTTTATTTTCATATTTGCACACTGGCCTCAGCCTGGAGAGGAGGTGCGTATGGATTGTGTTAGTGCTTCTCACTCCTACTACAAGTTAATTATGGCTATCATGAGGATTCATGGATGCCAAAGCAATGGCCCCATGTTGCTAAGTAATGCTCCTAAAATATTTGCATTTTTTTGTGATAACAGACAGAGAGTATAATAGGAAAAAGCTGTCATCTTTCAAGGAAATGATTCAGGACTTGTAGATGTAGTTCAGGAGGGGAAACCAATAACCATTGCATCTTTCTGAAACGTTGAAAACCGAACTGGCTTGTTAGTCTCTTGTATTTTTTCTCTCTCCCACCCCATAAAATGGGCAGCCTAGATTTTATAATAACTTTGAGAGTGAAAATTGGCCTTAAGAATTTTATTGACATATTTCTTCTATTCTCTTTGCTCTGTTACTCTGATCTTAACTCTGGTCTTACCTAACGAGAAGACAAATATACACGTGTTTTTTTGCTAAGACTTCTCATTAATGTTCTTCATCATCTCCAAATGTCTTCTCGCTCACCCAAGAGTGTTTTTTTTTTCCATCCTTCCATTTAAATCTTGGAAAAGTTGCTTCTTTTGGACTTTAGCCCCCATAATCTCTATAGGAGTGCAGAAGCCTGTAGTCTTGAAAGAGCTTTTTCTAGTTCAGCTTTCATTTATGCCTCTAATTGTGCTTAAGTGTGCCTAGAATCAGCCTTGGTGAGAGTGTGGAAAAAGACAATGTGGCTGAAGCATCCCCCTCTCCCACCCATGAGCAACCTCCTTTGAAGAGCCTCATAAATAATTAATTTAAAATGCCTGAATAGTCAATCCATTATAAAAATACAGTAAAAGTGATAGTTAAGTCAGCTTGAAGCTGTGGTTCAGTAGTCTTAACAAAAGTAACCAAAATCGTCTGCTTACCTCTCAGGATAGCATAATGAGACTGCTAACAGCAATTTCTTTCATCTTTGTATGTACCACTCCTTTCCACAATCTTTTTCTGTGTGTCTATACACCACTCTTAGTCTTTGCTGTCAATTGTGGTGTGATTTGTGTCCTTGGCCTGAAGAATAAACATTTGGATGAAGGGATTGTAACAGATGTGTGGCTAGATTACCTCCCCCCCCCACAAAAGACAAACATGATCTTGAGCATATTAACATGTCTTAGTCAGTAGCTTCTTTGAAATCTCATCTTGTTGAAATTAGTGAAGCTAGGTCTTCAGTAGGATTTGGGGTTAAAAGGGGGAAACCACTTCCTCATCTTATGCATTAACTCTATTTACAAGGGGAAAGTTTCCTTGTCTGGAATTTTGCTCTTTCCCTAGCAGCAGGAGTTTGAAATACACATCATATGATAGATCTTATGAAAAGCCAGCTCTGATTTTGTCTCCCCTCAGGACAGTGTTTTAACACAGTACAAAGAGCATAAGAAAAATGGTTGTATAAATGTTATGTGCCTGTAAACAAGCTAAACATCTGAGATTTTTCATTAAAAATGGATCATGTCCAGCAGTATCCATGTGCTAGAGGATCAGACAGCACTAGCAGAACACATTCCTAAAGCCTCTCCCTGCCCCGCAAATTTGCTCTAGAAAATTGGGGTGCCAACTTGAAGAATCGGGGGTGAGGCTGCAAGGGGAAGAAAGGGAAGTCTGTTGGTGAGGGAAAATCTGCTTGTGCAAAATTAGTTGTTATCCATTATTTTGATGTCAACTAAGGATTTTATATTTTTAGGATTGAAATTTATAATTCCTACGGAAGATTATCTGCTTCAGGCTTTCATCATCATCATCAGTGTATTTGCATGCCATTTTTTTCTATAATGAATCTTGCTAAAAGTGGCCTACAACTTCAGACAAAACACAACAAAATTCAAAAATCCACAAAACAGTCATTTCTTTATTGAGTCATCTAAAAAGCACAAAATATATTATCCAGGCTTTTGAAGCTTCTTCATCAGGCAAATATGTTAAAAATCCCACAGGAGATGAAAAGTGATGATGTTAGAATCACAGGCCTACATTTTGTCTCAAATGTTACTTCTGTTATCAGTTAAGACGGTCTAGAGCAGTGGTTCTCAACCTGTGGGTCCCCAGATGTTTGTGGACTTCAGCTCCCAGAAGCCCTGAGCATTGACCATAGTGGCTGGGGCTTCTGGGAGCTGAAGTCCATGAACATCTGGGGACCCACAGGTTGAGAACCACTGGTCTAGAGCAGTGTTTCCCAAAAACCTCATCTTCCAGGTGTTTTGGAGTTCAGCTCTAAGAATCTCTGATCACTGGCCAAGGCAGCTGGGACTTCTGGGAGTTGAAGCCAAAACAGCTGGAGCACTGGGGTTTGGGAATCACTGGTCTAGAGGAATATGAATGAAGGCAGAGGCAAGTCCCTTTCCTGGCCTTGTGCAGATGGGACAAAGGGTAGTAAATGACAGACAACAAAATTTCAAATCCATTACCAGCAGCAAAGTAACTTTCATTGAAATCCAGGCTATTTCTGCCCCATACAAAGCTAACTGGCCCTTTCTTAGGCAGAGAATACTGAATTTTCTAACTGCTTAAGAAAGGGGCAATTAGACTTGCACAGGACAGAGACAGCTTGGATCTCAATAGAATATCAAAGCTTGCATAATATATTTTCTGCTTTTTAGTTGGCCCAATAAAGGTGACACTGTTTTGTGGATTTTGTTATATTTTGCTGCATGCTCAACATGGCTAACCCTGAACAGGCTCAGCTATTCATGAAAGAAAAGCTCTGACAAAATATTTCTATACAAAATTCGAGTTAAGAAATTAAGAACAAAATAAACTCCAACTAGTAGCAGACTCAATGTTTTTTAAAATACAGGAAGCTTTGTTAAGACTTTTGCAACAGCTTTTTCAATATTATGCAATCAGTCTCATGTTCCTAGTGGATGTATTTTGATCTGGTGGTTCCAAAACTTTCTACAAAATGCATGATGGAAAATGTATCAAAAAGATACGTGTAATCAAACTTAATAAGGGAGGGTCCTGATCAAAACATGGAGGGGGTAGAGAAAGAGATGACTGATAAAGCAGGCATTTTACAAGTCATTTCCTCTGAAATGATACTCCCATGTATCCAAAAAGAATTTAGATTACAGTAATATTTCAGTTTATGTTGAATGTAAAAAAAACATGGTCAGCTCTCCACATTTGTGGGTTTCACTTTTGCAGATTTGATTATTCATGGATTATTTGCTGTCACCTCAGCTGCCTCCCTATGTCATTTTTAACAGGGACAGCAAGCCTTGTGAGACTGAGAAACTGCAAACAAGGCTTTTAAGTCCCTATTAAAAATGGTGTGGGTCAGCAGTGGAGGTTGCAGTAAGCCCCATCAGCCACTCATTTCTGCCTTGTGAAGGAACTAGGGAGTCTCAAAGCAATCCACGGAGGGTTGAATATGGTGATCATACTTTTTTTGGTGCTATATGGTTTGGGAGGGCCTAGAGTTATTCTCATTTTTTCCACTTTCACAGGAGTCCTGTGCCCCAACCTTAGTGAATGTGGAGGGATGACTGTAATCTCTTCTCATTTGTTTTGCTAAACATCCATTTGAGCTACAACAGTATAACAAACCAGAAGGTTCAGATCTGGGATAAAGAGATGAAAACTGGACGGTGTGGTCAAAAGAACACCAGAGTATGGTCAGGATGCCAAAAATTATTAATGAGGAAGGACACATAAGCCAGGAAAGGCAGTAGCAATTTGCTTTTGCCAGAGTGTACAGAGAAAGCCAAGATTCCTCCCCTTCTTCTTCATCTGCTAAGTTAATTAAGTACAAACTACTTTGCATTGTGAACTCACATTCTAAAATCAGCTGAAGAAGTGAGAGATCAGATGATCAATTGGGACAGTTGGAGGGTATGAATTTACCAAAGACATTTTAAATAATTCAGAAACTTGCAAGAATTTCTATCTCAACTGCTCAGTGATACTTGGGATGCTTCCAGATGGAGGAGCCCTTAACATGACCACTGAAATGGCTTTGTGCAGCCATACCAACTTCTGTTACTTACTGGCTGGGTGGCGGTTCCTGGTAGGAAAAAAAGATAGAAGTAGAGGGTTAAAAATAGAAGGCAACATTTTTAGGGCTGTGCTGCAAAATTGTGTGAATGATACAAAGCAATTGCACCATAAAAGCCTTGTCTGGAAGTGCTTGAAGAGAAGTACACATGAAGCAGGTTACAGAGATGTAACCTCTTTAGACTTGTGCACTCCTTAATTCTAACTCCTCAAACCAGGGCTGGGGAATATGCCATATTTAGTATTTTAGAACTGAGTTTCCACACTCTTTCATCATTGGCTATGCTGGCCAGGGGCTGATGGGGCAATAAATGGAGGGCCACATATTCCTCATTCCTGCCCTAGGCAATAGTTAGGGCCAAGAGAAAGAGGTTTGCCACCTTGGGGAATAGTCCGGGAAGCAAATCCTTCCCTTTCGGGCTTCTAATTGTATCCTACTTTACATCCTTTTCTAGGTGATTTAAGCCTACAAATGAGATTTGGTTCAATTTATGGACTATTGGTTAGGAAAAGAGGAGTACTGTTTGTGGCTAGTGACTTGTTTTTAGTTTGATAGTTGTTTCAGACATGACATTTCCTCCTACATCAAGGATGGAGAAAATATTCCCCTTCCCATGTTGTTTGACTGCAGCTCCAATCACTGGCTGCAACTGCAGTCCAGCAATGTCTGAAGAGCTACACTTTGTCCATACCTGGCTTACAGACCAGTAATCTGCCTGGATTAGGTTCCCAATCTTTCTGACTTCAGAAAGAAACAGAGTAGATTCTCCTTCCAAGTAGGAGTGCTTCCTTAATTAGAAATCTATCCTGTAATATGTGAAGTATCACTGATGAATCCACTCCCAAAATGTAATCTCTGAGAAGCTGTTTTCTGCTTCTTATAAAGCAAAAGTGTCTTTGCCCTCCTTTAATTTTACTATGGCTTATCACTCCTTGACAGGTGCAATTTTATCCATGTTTATTCAAAAGTAAATGTCATTGTGTTCAGTGACATTTACTCCTATATAATAAGCATGGATACATTAGGAAACAGGCATCATTGTAGACTTTTTTTGGGGGGGGGGTCCATTTAGCATAAGGCACTTACTTTTGAGAAAACAGGGCAGATTGTACTGTCTATGTATCTGTCTTGGAAGTAGCTTGCAGTCTGTCATTTCCTGGGTCTGTGAGCTCAGAAGAGCACTCAAGCCCCCTCTTCCCCTAACAGACAGAAATGTAATCATGTTGGCAAAGCAATTAATCCGTATCTCTAGGAGCCCTTTTGAACTATAATTGCTTTATTCATTCCTAATAGAAATCAGCTGAAGATGGGAAGAGCTGGTTTTAGGCTGTAACCCCATAATGCTTACTTGAGAATAAGCCACATTCAATGAGACTTACGTTTGAATAGCACGTATAGTGTATCACTGTTGTTTGTTTGAGTTGTTTGTTGAGTTGTTTGTTTGAGTTTTCTTGTGATTTCTGTGGATTTTATGGACATCGCTGTTTATTTGGGCTGATCTTGAATGTTTTATTCTGTTTGTTATTTTATATTGTACACTCCCACTTAGTTTCTTGACTTGAGGGCAGTTTATAAATCCATTCACTCGTAATAAATAAAATAGTGGGTACTGATCTGTTGTTATGTGCCTTCAAGTTGACTCCAGCTTATGGCAACTTGATTGTAGGGTTTTCTTGGTAAGCTTTATTCAGTGGACTTTTGCAATTTATGTCCTCAGGCTGAGAAAGTATTACAAGTTTCTATGGTTAAGCAGAGATTTCATCCCTGATCTCCCAGAATCCTAGTCCAACACCCAAACCGCCACACTATACTAGCTCTCATGTGTGTACTGCTTACTTACTTACAGTGTAATCACCAGTATAGAAGATAATTTTTGATTAAAATCTTAATATGACTGCAAGTAAAGAAGTAAAGAAAGTACTAAAAGAAGTACCGTAGATAAATAAAGATAAATAAAGAAGTAAAGAAAGTAAAAGAAGAGAGAAAAAAATCACATGTGATATCATAATGTAGCCCATGACTGTGTGATGAACTTTGCTCTCTTTAGAGCGTTAGGTACTCCATCTGCTGCTGGAGCAAAATAGGAGAACTATCTGGTTCTTCACTGAACAAGAGAAGAACCTGTGAGTACTTAGTCTTTCCACTGAAATAATGGATTGCTGCTTTGAAAATACAATGTTGTTACATTTTGAACAATGCCTAAGGGAAGTGGTTGAATGGTACACAGCAGAACTGTGCAACTGTCTTGGATTAAAGTGGTTTAAAACGCGCTTCTATGTCTGTTCATGGATTCATCACTTTATTTATATTCTGCATGTCTCCCAGGCTGGGACTCATGGCAGCTTACAAAACAAAAAACAAAGAAAAGAAAAAAGAAAACATTAAACACATATAGTTAAATGTGTACAAAATCAAGATAAAAACAGTATTAAATAACAACAAAATTAAAACCAGTTAAAATCTTACTTTATCTTTGTCTGCTAGATGAAAGGCATTCTTGACCTTTTCATCCATGACAGTTTTAATATGCTTAGTAAGCAAGCAAGGTAATTGAAATCTTGCTTTGAAAGCACCTTAAAGCCCAAACAAACGGATATATCAACAGGTTAATCTCTTTGATCTGTCAGAAATAGAACTGTGCAAGCAGTCTCTCACAAGAATTCTTGACAGTAACAAAAATGGGGAGAGGCACCAAAGCAATTTATAATGGATCTACCTTGTGTACACAAAATAAGCTATTGTTGATTAATGCTTAGTGAATAGATGCTGACTGTTTTAACTTAGTCTTAATAAGGCTTTGTTCATTTCATTCCAGAACTGAAGCAGTCCAAAGTTTGCTTTTTATGGTCCACAACAATTGAGCAATTATCTATATGAATTAATGGTTGTTGTTGCTCATACTTTTTCTTGAAAGCAGAAGAGAGACTGAGGGTTAGGTTAGCATAAAACAGTTGTGGCTATCATCCACTTAGTTTGGAAAAAAAAAGTAATTCAGGGAATGAACAACAGTTATATTTTTCTTGTTCTAAGACTACTTTGGTGTAGTGGTTTGAGTGTTGGACTACAACTCTAGAGACCAGGGTTCAAATCCCTTGCTCGGCATGGAAACTCACTGGATAACTCTGAGCAATTCATATGTTTATGTATATTTTAAAATAGCTGTCAGTAGTTGTTCAAGAAAGGACTAATAGACCATTCCTCATTATCCTAGCTTGAATCCAGGATCTTCTGTAAACACATTCTCAGCAAATTTAGAAATCCTACAAGATTAATCATGGGCTTCATTGCAAAGATCCATTGAACTGAAAGGCAAAAATGGCTTTTTCTCCACATTATCATCATCATCATCATCATTATCATCATCATCATCATCACACCAGCATGATGCAGTGGTTTGAGCACTGAACTATGACTCTAGAGACTAGGGTTTGAATCCCTGCTTCGCCATGGAAACCTGTGGGTGACCCTGGCCAAGTCACATGCTTTCAGTATCAGAGGATGGCAAAGGCAGGCCCCTCTGAACAAATCTTGCCAAGAAAAAAAAAACCCTCAAAAAACCCTGTGATAAGTTCACCTTAGGGTCACCATAAGTCAGAAATGACGTGAAGGCATGCAACAATAATAAGACACCAGCATCCTTAGGTATCTTGCAAGTTTACAAAAGGCTACACATGTGGCAGAATCAGCTCGATCATGTCAAAGTGCAATGTCCCTAAAATAGCAAAGTAGAGGTTCTAGCTCAACACTCTGTTATATTGATTTCCTATCAATAGGGAGATTTTAACACAAGGAAGCATTCACGTGATAACATTCCATTCTGCTGCAAAAGTGATATTAATGACAGGTGAGTAGGGGAGTCTTTGATTCATTTTGGAACTGGGTCTTGGTAAACTATTTTAGTGCTACCAAGAAAATAGTTTAGGTTACTCTAAGTCAGTGGTTCTCAACTTGTGGGTCCCCAGATGTTTGTGGACTTCAGCTCCCAGAAGCCCCAGCCACTATGGTCAATGCTCAGGGCTTCTGGGAGCTGAAGTCCACAAACATCTGGGGACCCACAGGTTGAGAACCACTGCTCTAAGCTGAATTCAGACTCAGTCATGCTTTGATGACATTACTAATAGTGTGGCAGGTTCAGAGTACCTCCCATCCAACCCCCATAGTCCCCAAACTCCTACTGTTATCTTTCTGATTATCTGGCCTGGTGGTAATTGGTGCTGGCATTAGCACCAACCTGGTCACAGAAATAGTAATGATAGGAGGAACTTCTTAGAGGCTTCTTTTGCGCAGCTGTGGGAATGCTGCTACAACTATTTTCAGATAGCAAAGAAAGTGGAAAATATAATGTTCTCCAGGGTCCCTCATAATTATGCAAAAGATAGAAAGTACATTTTCTACTCACAAGGAAATCCAAGTTTCTGTAGTGGCAATGCTATGGATGCCAGGGAAGGAGGGAGCTTTGTCTCTGTTACTGTCACAGCAGCCACCCCAGCTGCCAAGCAGGTAGGTGAATGAGGGTGAATTCTTCTCTTGTTCAGATTACAGTTCAAACCAGAAAAGAATTCTTTTGTTGTACTGCTTGCCTCAGTTTAGATGTGAGTTTACGTTTCACTGTGGTTTATATTCTAGTTCAAGAACCATCACTAATTGGGACATAGCACAGCATCCTAGATTATAAACTGGCAGTATTACTTGCTCTTGTTAAAGCTTCTTGAAAAAGTGAAATTTTGGATTATAGGTCCCAGAGTTCCCCAGCCAGCGTGGCCAGTGGTCATGCCAGCTAACAGATTTAAGCTGTTGCAGTCCAAAAATAAGTTTTCCAAGCTCAGGATAAAATTAGACATAGGCATACTCACTTTGGCAGGAGTAATTGCTTAGCACTTGGAAGTCTAACAAAGGAATACTTCTTCCCAACCTCTCTCTTACCATCTTTTAAATATGTAGCAACTAGGGTTATGCTAAGAGTAAGTCTTTGGCGCTAACAACAATAACAACAACTCTCTTTACATTTTCAAACATAAACGTACAGCTGGTTGGGTAGGTTGTTAAACAAGCAAAAATAATAATAAAAGTTATTAGCAAAATGTTCATAATAAATGTAGTAATGTAGTAGTGGTGGTGCTGATACACTATACAAAAGCATGCTGTGTTCATGACTGAGTTTCCAAACTTTCCCTCCACCCCAAATTGACCAGTCTTACTTCCATGTAACAATTGTGGGAATAAAACTTTTCCCTGAGTTTTAATCACTGTGAGGAGCATGAAGATCTGAGCAGAAGAAGAAAAACTGATCATGAAAAACAAATGCTCCTGAGATAATCAACGCAATAAAAATATGTAGGCCAGATTGAGTAGTCCTTTTGGGTTTTGGCAGATCCTTTAATTGCTTTTAATTAAGCCCTTTAAAAAGAGAGAGAGAGAGAGAGTGAGCTGAGGACACAGTCAGTTGAAATGTCTAGCTGTTGTGTTCTTAGGAGTTTAACACTACATAACTTCAGGTAGCATTTGCACCCCCACCCTACTGCTTGTGATGGAGAGATTGTTTGCTGAACATAGATAAAGATGTCTGCTGTCTTGTTCTGGAGGGACCTCTCTGAATTGGGTTACTTTTCAGAGTTAATTATAACTTGGTGTTAATCAAATTGAATTTAAGAGCAGCAGAAACAGGTACCCTGACTTCTCCTGTTTCTCCTCCTCCCTTTTAAGGGTTTCCCTTGTTTATCTTACAATATGACCCTGTGCAAGTTGATGCAGGAATAAGCATAGGTGGCTTACAGACCAAGCAACGGGGGTGCTTCCCCTACTATTTTGTGTGTGTATGGGAGGCACAGTTCCACAGGGCAGACTGGATTCACTCCCTAGCAAATGTTTTGAGGATTTCAGTCATTGAAATCATTTGACCCAATACTATTACTCTTGTGCAGATGTGATGTAAAATTATGGTAAAATTATCTTAAAAGGCTTGAGTATGCCTTCAATAGCTGTTTTCTTTTTAATGTAGAAAAAAATAGCAGAAGAGTATATATTTAACTTAGCTATTTAAGAAATTTCAACTGTTTCTAAATATATTTGATTTTAAAATTGCTGTAATTTGGTTTTATTTGTAAATAAATTATTCTGGAATTACTTTTTTTTAAAAAAAACTCTGCCTACATCCCCACAAATCCTGGGATGTTTCTTTTAACTCATAGCGGAATAACCTTTGGCTCACTTTCCAAAGGTATGGCCATATTAGTCTGCTGCAGTAAAAACAAAAGAGGCCTTTGGTACCTTAAAGACCAACAAATGCATTATTGCATGAGTTTGAGGGCAGGACTGTAGATAAATGAGGTCAGAGGAAAATTAAATGCAGAAAGTACTGAGAGTGACAAATTATCAACACTGAACATTTACAGAACTGTTGGTAATAACACAAACATCTTGACACCAGGTTAGCCAATTATCACGGGTAGTGTGATTAGAAACTATTATCCCAGTTTGCACTTTGGGCATAGACTGGAACTTCTTGATGAATAGCAACTCAGCAGTGTCTTGCTCTAATGTCCCTTTGACTTTTTTGCCCAACAGTGGCTATTTTATGGTTGGTGACAAATTCTAAGTTTTGGTAAACTGGAGTGTTTCCCCACTCTTTTTTTTTTAAAAAACTTTTCCATTTATGTTTCAAATCTGTGTCCATTTGTTTTTGTTGTTTTGCAAATATAGTATGTTTGTATCCTTGTTGTGTACCTTGTCATTGCTTGTGAGTGTTGTTGAAGGTTGGGAGGGAAAGTAAGCTGAGGCAACTGAGTCATGAGAGTATTTTCCTGCTGAGGGAAGGTTGTCCCCACCCAGCTGCCAACCCCTCTTGGGTAGCAGAGCTTCTCTAATGTCTTGAATTGAGGTAGTGTTCATGTTCCAAGTCAAATGACTCCACTTGCCTCCTGTGTGAGTTCTGAGCCTTAGCTGTTTGTATGAAGACTTTTTGGCCCAAAACTCATGCTGGTGCCTTGTTAGGCCGTAGGCCTCTTGCCTGTTGCTTCTGCCAAGCAATCTGAAGACCTAAGCCTAGTTGGACTGAGAATTTGTGTCTGCCTGTTGCTGTCTGTCACCAGTAAGCCTTGTCATGAGAACAATATGACTAGAACTCTTGAAGATCAGGGTTCAAATTTCCACTTTACCATGGAAATGCACTGAGTGACCTTGAGGAAGTCACTCTCACTTTCACAGGAAGGCAAAGTTAACCATCTCTGAACAAATCATGCCAAGAAAACCCTATGGTACGTTGGCTTTAAGGTCACCATGAGATAGAAATGACTTGAAGGCACACAGCAATCAAACTACTGCCCAGAGTTGTCTATGTGTTTAGCAATACTCTTGGAGAAAACCACAGTTTTTCATCTTTCACAGCTGCATGCTTGGATACGGTAATATAAGTAATCTTAAATGTATGCCTGAAATGAAATCCACATGTGAACTGCCACCTTCTCATCATTATGTGCCATATAGTGTAGGAACACTTCAGTTGCCATATCATATCATTCCTAAGGTGATGTTTTTCAATGATTTGTTGGTCTCAGTCAGCAGACAGCTCCTGGTGCTGTTCCAGATATTATCTGCATATGTGCATGTTAGAAGGACTCCTCTTGTCAAAATCCAGAAGTCTTAAATAAAGTTTAAGTTAGCAAATATTAACCTAAGAGGTGGAGGATGTTCAGGTCTACTCACAATGCCATGGTCTCCTTAGAATTTGGGGGAATTATAGCTTAAAGGAGGCCTATGAGAGGAGGGTAATGGCAGGATCTTTTCACCTATATATACCAGTACTAACTGTAGAGAGTACCCCAGTTAAACAAAGTATTTTATTTGAATTGACAAACACACAACAAATCAGACACTCTTAAGAACCATACAGTGCTATTGGAAAGTAAGGCAAGAAAGGTTGGATAGGGAAAGACTGGATAGAAAGGGTGGCAGTTACCAGTCCTAAAGAAGAGGTCACAGTGGTGGGACTCAGACAGCATCTGAGGGTAGCACGGAGGAACGGGAGTTTGGGGCACTATGTATTACAATTGGCTGGGGATTTTATACTCTGTTTCACACCCTGAAGGGGTATGTTGACAGAGCTGTAATGGCTTTCCCACAGGACTGACAAAAGGGTCTGAAATGGGCTGACTGCTTAACTCTGGACTGACAAAACATTGATGAGACTCATGACAGTCTCTTAATGTTCAGACAGGTAGGGTGTATAGGGACAATCTACACAGGGACAGATCGAGGGATGGGCTCTGATTGCTCACCAATCTAGGCAGCTCTTCTTTCATATTAAAAAATGCCAAGAGCCTGAAGTGGGGAAGGGATTAGCACAAACCCACTGGCATCGGGTTTTCTGCATATTCCTATCTAAACCTTCACGACCTGAACACATCTTCGGTCAGTGTATCCCCAAACACATTCTCTGGTCAGCGTGACCTTGATCGTGTTCACCAGTCATTAATAAGTTGTTTACGAAAACTGCATATCTTGGAGTGGTGGTAGGGTATGGTAACACATAATGTATTTCAGCCAGTTGCCAAATCTTAAATAGAGGTTATACTTTCACTTTCCCCATAGTTAGTTTCTAAGGGAAACATTTCCTTCATAGCTGTTTTCTTTTAGTGAGGTGGGGGAGCTTCTTCTGATAGTCTTCATTCCTTCCCATTAAAAGAAAAAAGAAAAAAGAGGAGATGCCTCGCTAGAACTAACTTTCAAATGAGTATTACTAAAGAGCAACCTATCTGCCTTTTGTGAGAAGTTAATTACCTTTGAATGATACCAGACTAGTTTCTGAACATCTTGGGTTGCTTGGCAGTATGTGTGCTTAACGGACATACACACACGTGTGTGTGTTTGTGTGTGTGTGTGTGTGTAAAAATGTATAAGAGTGACAGTAAGAATTGCTTGTCTTTGCCCAGAGAAGCTGACAGACTGCCAGTTCAAATACAGGGACCTCCTCAGCACTGTAACAGTGCCTAGCAAACGTTTTTCCTCAACAAAATCAGAGCCCCTTCACTAGGCTATAGTGAGGTAAGGTGGTTTCTTTCCAAGCCGACCAACAAAACTCGGGTTTTGAAGCATAGGGTAAGAATCGTTGTCGCCGGCAGCTCTTAGAGATCTCTCGTGTCGCCGACTCGACGGCAAAGTACCAAGAAGAGTTGCTTCCTCCGCCCCGTCCCCACCTGTTCCTTTTGACATCCGCATGAGGCAGAGGTTCAACAGGAGAATCAGGCAGTTACTGCCGCTCCCCGCCAGGGAAATCTACACCGGATCACTTTCTCAGTCTTCAGGTGCGGATTTGCCAGGGGAAAAAAAGTGGCCGGTATTTCCCAGTGCGAACCTGAGTCAGGACAGTCGCAGCCCCCAGGGTCCTTTTTATAATGTGTGTGTGTGTGTCCGCGCGTGTGTATCTTTTTCCTGCAGGGGAGGAGAGAAACGATGGCACAGTTTGACTTTCTCTCTCTCTTCCTGTCTCTGAGGTAAATCACTGGTAATCTTTTCCCTTCCGCCCACCCCAAGCTCCCCTCCCTCGAGTAAAGGGGACAGGCGAGGAAAAAGCTCCCCAAGCCCCTCAGCGCCGGCGAGGCAGGAGGCCGGCGCCGGGTCAACAAAGGTGCCAGTCCTCCTCCATTGTGGCGTGGGCGTCGTTGCCAGGCGGCGCCCCCTCCCACTCGGGGCCCGCCCCGCCCGTCCCCGCCCCGCCGTCGTTGGCGCTGCTGCTGCCGCCGCCGCCGCCAGAATTTCCTTGGGGCCAGTGGTGGCAGCGGCAGCAGCTGCTGGGCGCCTCGTAGCCGCTCCGCGCGCGCCCTCTTTCTCTCTCTCTCTCCCCCCCGTCTCCTTTCTCCCCCTACCCCTCTCGCGGCGCGCCTTCAGGGCGGAGGGCGGTCCCCGGCGGTTCGGAGAGCCCGTAAGCGAGCGAAGGAGAGAGAACCAGACAGAGGCGCGCACCGGGCACCTTCGTCTCAACCGCCCGGGGGAGCAGCAGCGGCGGCGGTGGCGGCGACGGCTCCAGAATGGAAGGAGACCGGCTGGAACCCGCCGTGAGTGGCGGCCCCGGAGCGGGCGAGCGGGCGGCGGCACTGCCGTTCTGGGCGGAGGGGGAGAGCACGTGAAGGAGCCCGAGTTCTGTGAGGGCGTTTCATTGTGGGGTCGGTGGGTGCGAACCGGGGTTGTTCCCCTGAGGAGAAAAGAGGGCGAATTTTGCGGAACCATAGAGGTGCTGAGGAGAAAGACTGGAGGGCGCCCTACCTTTGCAGTGTCTGCTTGGAAGGGGCTGCTCCGGAGCAGCCTGCAAGACACGCAAGATTTTGAGAAGGGAGTGGAGTCGTATCTTGGCAATCGAAGTGCTTCCATTTCTTTTCTTTCTCCTTCCTCCTTTTCCTGGAGGCTGAAAAAGTCTGTCCCAGCCTCTTCCGCCTTTTTTTTTTTTAAAAGCGACGTCTGTAGTTGTCTTTTTCAGCGGCTAATTTTTGCCAGTTTTCTCCCCCCTCACCCCACCCCCAGTCCTCTGTCCTGAAGGCTGATTCCTCTTTTCTGTGTTTGCTTAACACACGTAGGACAGACCTTGGAGACTTGGGTGGGTTGTGCCATGCGCCAGAGGTTTGTGCAGACTCATTGTGCTGCAGATGACCGCTTGGTGGACTCTTACTTCAAGAAGGATCTGTCAGTTGCTTCCCTCTGACTAAGGGTTGCTTGGGATCTGTTAAGGTCTGCAGAGGGTGGGATGGGATCACCACAGTGGGGTTTGTGTGCATAGGTATATGAGAGAGTGTGAGTCAGTCGATCATAGATGTTTTTCACATGTGCTGGAAAGATGTAGTCTGTCTCCTGTGTGTACGTGCAGCAAATCAGATGCAAGTGTTACCTGTGGAAATTTGTAAGAAGGATGAGTGGTTGATTGAAGGGGAAGAAAAGGCTTATCTGCGGTTCCAGAGACCTGATTCCAGTACATTAATATTCATTAGGAAAATGTTTTTGTTAGTATATCCGTTTTCACTATTGCTGGTAAAAGCCTCTACAGTTGGCCAACACCACTTTTGCTAGCGTATAAAAATAAAATGTTCTTTGAAAACAAAGCACGGTAAGCAACAAGACAAATCAGTTAATGATTAAAATCATCAGTTGAATTCCAAAAGGAGCAAGAAGTGCTTTTTTAAAAATCTGTTTAAAATTCAGTGAGGAGGTACATGCATTTTCTGAGAGAGGAGTATTGTAGAGTTGAGGCTGCTATTGAACTGGCTCTGTTCCCTAAGAACAGCTGTTCTGATGGGTCTTAATGGGAGACTAGAGAGAGGAGGGCCTCTGAGAGTGATCTTGCAGCCTGTGGAAGTTTGTGTGGGTACAGATAGTCCTTCATGTAACTAGCTTCCAAACCACTGTAGGCTCTAAACACCAACAGAAAAACTTTAAATTGAGCCTATAGACCACATATGTCAGCCACAAAGCCTGCGGGCCAAATCCAGCCCACCAGGCCATTTCATGTGGCCCTCACGCCTCTCCTGCAGTGGTGGCTGGGGGGCAGAAAAAAAAGCACAGAGAGAGGCTGGGGAGCAGAAAGTGGCACACTTTGGATATACTGACCAATTCTATGTCACTTTACAGAGGTATAGGGACCATAAACTATGATTAAATAGCCCCAAAATGTCCAAGAAAAGAAAAGTTGATGCAGAGGGAAGACAATTTAAAAACCAATAATATTCGAATGCAGAGGCAATTATTTCATGTAATAAAAGAGTGGATACATTTATATAGTCTTACAGATACAACCAGCCCTTTGAGGGCAACCATAGTGCTGATGTGGCCCAAGAAGAAATTGAGTTTGACACCCCTGCTATAGACAAAAGATACAGCTAGTGCACCTGGTATGGAATCGGTATTCCATGATCTGAATGCCTGGTCCTCCACAAACATGCTGCTACCTGCATTCTGTATTAGATGTAGTTTCTAAGCTGTCTTTAAAAGCGTCTCTGTGTAGAAAGCCTAACAGAAATTTAGATGGGATATACTGAGGGCATGTGTAACTAAGACCAGACCTGCTTTATTTAGATGGAGCTGCAGATGATAAACATTACACATAGCTTCCAAAAAATCTCTTGTGCCTTCGTAGATAGTGCCAGATCAAGAGAACTCCCAGACTGCATAGCTGGCTCTTCAGGAAGTATGTGGTCCCATCCATGATTGATTTTTAGATCTATATACAGATTAGTTGTCTTCCTGACCAACTGTTCCTCTTTCGTGCGTGGATTAAGCTTCAGTTTGTTTACCTTCATCTGTCCTGGAACTGCATCTAAATGCTAATTAAAATTTTCTGCTGTCTCTAGTATTAGTAGATGGAAAAGAGGCATACAACCTTCACCCAATCCTCCAAATAGCCTCTTACAAAAATGGCCTTAGAATGGGACAGAGCCCGTAGTGTAACTGTGTGGAAACTTACTGGAAAAATGACTGGAGCCTGTGTTGAGCCTCCAAGTTTTATTCCAAAGGAGCAATCTAGGAGGATACCATAGTCAATAGTAGCAAGGGTCTTGGAGAATCAACAGTATTGTCTTCTTCCTGTCCATTCTCTATGGGTCCTTCGTCAGATGAGAAAGATAATTTGCATTCCCAAAAGAGAAGGTCAAAAGAGAGGTGGAATGGATCCAAATAACTAGTATCCTCTGTCTAGAGCTCCGCAACATGAAAGGAAATTTCCCTTTCTTTGTATGAATTTCTCCCCCTCCTGGCTGGCCCAATATATAAAATAATAAGCAAAGCTGCAAATGGGACCTCTGTCCCACCTAAGTCATTGTGTATAAAGCACAACACTAGCTGAGTTATTTTGGTTTAAGTGACACAGTATTCCAGAATTTTCTCTCCCCATCCATAGCAGTCAAAATGCGATAATGATACCTGCCGTTTCATGACATCCAGAGTCTGTCCCTTGAAGTGTTTCCATCACTCTGTTTAAATGTATGGCTAACATAAGATATGTCTGTGGGGGGCACCTGTTTAAAAGTTGGAAAATGTCTTGAATGGACTTAAGCGAGTATCCTGAGTGGTTTACCAGGCACATGAAACCGTCTTTGAAATGATCAGCGTTTGTGTTGCTAAAGCTGCTGCAAAACCCCTTTGACTGAACAGTGGAACAAAAGAGATGAGTCTGTACATCACAGGCAGTGATGCCTCTATTGTAATGCTTTCAGCTAGTTTAAAAATCATTGGATACTTCTAGCCAATATGTTATGAGCTAATGTATAAAGCCAACTTTTTTCTCTTTGTGCCTTTGGATGAATGGAAGGTAAACTTTTACTTCTGGAGAATGAATAGAAAGTTGATCGTCCCTCATTGAACCTATGGCAGCACAATTCGCAAAGTGCTATTCCCAAAAGGCAAAGTGTTGGGCATTGCAGAGCCTGTCTCCTAATCTATTCAACCAGGCTATAACTTATTCTGACTGAATTGTAACTGGGACAAGCCTCTCTCTCACAACAATGTGCTTTCTTGTTCTTCAGAGTTCTTTTGGAAGAGAGGCAAACTGCTGCGTCCACTATAGTGTGTATCTGTTTAAGGGGAAAATGCTTTATTTTTAAATTCCTTAGTTGTTCAAATGTATTTTTTCTAACCAGTACTATGAAATAAAATTAACAATAAAGTTGAGGGTTCCATGTATCAGTGGATTACTTTAGGCCATGCATAAGAACAGTTGTATAAATATATTAAAGCTGTTTCCATATCTCACAATGTATTTGTAAACTGTTGTGGTGGTGTTTACTGCCATACGATGGCATCACTGTGAAAGTGCAGCCTCCAGTGTAGAACTTAAATAGGAATGTGAGATACTTCTTTTGGTTAAGATTTGTAATCTATGGCGTTACATTCGTTTTCTAACTTGGCTTCATAGTGGAGACAAGATAAAATTTACAGTTATGCTTGCAGTTATGGCAGTTTGATACCACTTTAGTTGTCATCACCCCATCCTACAAAATCCTGAGATTTGTAGTTTGGTGAAGTGCTTAGAATTTTCAGAGAGTTCTAGTACTGAAATTCAGTTAGTAACCAGAACTCTTTAATGGAGAATTCTAAATATGTCATCAGTTGCAAATCCCTGAATTCTTTAGGAAAGAACCCATGTTAGTTAAAGTGGTATGAAAGTGTTATTAACAGTATACTGTAGATATAATCCTGGAAGTTCAGCCTAGAAACTGAGTGGAACTAATATAAAAGGAGGAAGTTTCAATTTACTGTGGTTTTGAATATTTAGTTAGAGGCCTGTGAATGAAAGATTAATATTGTTCTAACAAAGAATAAATTTTAAAGATCCCTAAACAGAAGGAAGCAGGAAGAGTAAATTAGGTAAGAGTGATAATTAATGTGATAATTGTTTTAAATTTAGGTGGGAAAATTCCTCCATGTTTATTGTCAGAGCTTACATATTTTTACCTGGAAGCAAGATCCAAATATCCATTCTTGGCTATTTGGGCATAAGATAACATTCGTATTACTTTTGAGAACAATTTGCAATGGATGTAATGTCTTTGTAACTCCTTTTTGAAAGAGCAACATGATATGTGCATGTGTACTTTCCTTCTGCTTGATGCTCCCCACCATTTAGAAAAGAAGGTATGGAAAGGGGAGTACCATGTTGCATGCATGGCATGTCTCAGATTTATGTTATAAGCAAATGTGTCCTCTTGTAGAGTAAAAATAATCCCAAAACATAAGTAAATCATACAGTGTTAGTGACATAATAGCCATGCAAACCTTTATATATCTACTCAGAAGTAAATTCTGTTGAGGCTAGTGGGATTTACAACAAGGTAAATGAGCATATGTTTGGAGCCTGTGTGGTATAGATGGAGAAACAAAATACTTTATACTGCAGATCTTGCAGTTCTTTTCCTTTTCCTTGCTTGTTCCTGTTGAGCACATTCTTCTATTTATGCCCATGTCCCTGCATTATGTAGTTGTTTGAGTGTTGGACTGTGATCCTGGTGTCCAAGATCTGGGTGTCCTTGGGCATATTACACTTTCTCAAGCTCAGACAACCCTGTGATAAGTTCACCTTAGGCCGGGTCTCCATAAGTCAGAAATGACTTGAAGGGACACAACAACAACAACCCTACTTTCAGGAAACAGATAGATACATCTGGGCTGTTACAGTGTTTTTTTCCTTTCTGTGGAGTAACTATTTGACTTACACATATAGATTTTAAAATCAGAGCTTTGTTCCAGAGGAAATGACAGGAGTCCATATATTCCAGACTTCCCTTGACAACAGTCTGAGATCATAGTCCAAAATCCAGCCCATCCATTTTTTCAAAGGTTATGTTGGTGCTCTTATAGTACCACTAAATCTTAATGCTAGTAGTTCATTCTTTACTGAATTTGTCTTCATTACTATTTGCAGTGCTGAATTAAACCCTCAGTGTTCTCTTTGGTTTCTGTAAAATATTTTTTACAGTGAGATGTACATTATCTTTCTGCATACTAAAACTCAAAACAGGAAAAATTGTAGCAATCTAATCTTTTACGTTATTAAAATGTTGATTGAAATGACATGTAATATTTGTTTTTATAGGTTGTCTCTCATTGCTAGTTTTATTTTTAAAATAACAATAAAAATCTGTCTTACTTGTTTACAGGTTACCATTAAGAATATTGAACGAGAACTCATCTGCCCAGCATGTAAGGAGTTATTTACCCATCCACTTATTCTCCCTTGTCAACACAGCATCTGCCACAAATGTGTAAAAGAAATCCTCTACTTCTCACTTGAAGATTCGTTCAATGATACTGCCTCAGAGACTTCCAGTCAAAGTAGCCCTCGCAACCGAATGCATTCCCCTAGCTTGGATAGAATTGACAGGCTTAATAGATCAGGTATGTGACAACAGCAACAACACTGATTACGTCAGCACAAAATCTGAGTGAATTTCTGGCTATCAGACTATTTAAAGCATTACCATTTAAAGGCTAACCAGTTAATTTACTCTTGTCAAGGTTTCTTAAAACATTATCTTCCAAACCAAATAGATTTTAGAAACACAGAAACACACACACACTCGTACATGGCCCATTTAGTGGTATACATTTATCTTCATTAAGCTTAATTAGTACATTTGATTGGTTTATGTTACATAGATTGCATTTTGCTAAGAATGCATTATACTTTTGTGCTGATTTAATTTCCGGGCTCTTAGAGCTCTTTGCAATTCAAGTTTGTCTATATTCTTTCTTCTTTACATTTAATTGGAAATAAGCCCTGTACGGTAATATAATTGATTGCAAGAAAGAATGGCCAGCATCATGGCTTTAGTTCCCCACTCACTACCTGATCCTGCCAGGGACTGAAATTGGAACCTTCTGCATGCAAAGATTCTGTATGCAATGCAGTCCCGTGGAATTGTGGTTCCTTCCTTGCTGTAGGATTCTTCTTGGTGTTTTCTGTACTTTAGGCCTGACCCAACAGAAACTACATTTTACTAGTACTGTACTGTGGCAGAAAGTAGATCTCTTGGTCATTCTCTGGATTATGTGCAGTGGCTTAGCAAGTTCTTTTAACTCATAGTTATAAAATCTGTGACATGGTTGGCCTTCTGTTCTTATTTCTCAGCATCAGCATTGTTCACTTATAAAATGCAGGTATTAAATGGTTGACCTTGTACAAGGCTTTATGAGGTTCTGCTGGCCACTTTTAGAATTTTGTTGTAGAATTCATGATCTGTCAGAGTAAGTTATAGGTTCATATTTGAGTGTCTCAAGAGCAGGGAATCTCTTTCATCCTGAGAGCTGAAATAAATTTCACAGAAGTTCTTGGGGATGGAGGTAATTGATTGTCTCCTTTCTTTTGCATATGTCTCTGATAAGGTACCTGGGGCTTCTAGTAAACAAAATAAAAATAACAAGAAACTAGATCCCACAATCTGTGACCTGCCATGACAGAATTGAATACAGTCAAACTTTGCGTTTTCAAAGTAATTTCTATGATTATCTGTGTACATGAAATTTTTGTCTAATTAATGCATCTATGTTAATGTTTTTATATAAACACCAAAGTAGGGATGTGAGCAGATATTGAATTAATAAACTGGATACATTTGTTTGTGTGAGCGTGTGTTCAGAATATAGAGTTTACCTTTACTCAGAATATGTCTGTGGAAATCTTATCTTAATAAAATGCTTGCAACTTAATTTACTTATTTTGTAATTGAAAGCAAACATCTAATTACATTCTTTCAGTTAGATATATTGGTGGCTTACTGGTATTAATGGGCATGATGAAATGAAATCAAACATTTCTTTTCTTATCCCAAGCCTGTTAACAATTGTGCAGCCTAATTTGATGCTTGTTTTTACTGAGAAGTGAGATCCAGAAAGCATGATGAGGCTTGTATCTAAATTTATCTAATTCATCTAATTCAAGAGGTTACCACGTAAGCCACCTTTTTTAATATAAGGTGGAAAGTTGTCGTCCTCTAGATGTCTTTGGACTGCAACTCCCACAATTACTCATCATTGGCTATTTTGCTTCGGACTGACGGGCATTAAAAGATAAAAACATTTTGAGGGCCATAGTTGCCCACGTGTGCTTAATTTAATGGTTAATTTGATTTATCTTGAGTGTACAGTAATAAACCAATAGAAAATCTTTTCTTTTCAGCTTCTAAAAACAATTCTCTGTTCATTGTTTACAGTCTCACGAAGGAGGTCACTTGGGTGGAGAGGTAGAAAAGCTTCACTTTTGTATGGCTGTAGATAGCTCTTATTAGTAGTTAGATCTTATTTTTGGCTTAGAGTTCTCTTAAGGATCAGTGGTCAAGTCCAAGGTTATCAAGTTGATAGAAATACATTATTTAGGAAAGAACTGCTTTCATTTTCTTACAACAGCTATGAGTGTCAACTGGATTCAAATGTGAAATTTGAAGCCTCTTTTATGAAACTGATATAAAATTTCCATGTAATTGAGATGGCTCTTACAAATAACTAGAGTAGTGTTTTAATTGGATCTTTATAGTGCTTCTATTACCAGCAAGGTGGCAAATCAGACTCTCAAATTTAGACTGTTGTATAAAGTACTGTTGTGTAAAGTTGTTGCTGGTTGTAATATTCTATGTACATGTTTTCTTTTTTGACAGAAATTCAATTTTACAATGTAGATGTGATTCATAGTATTAAAGTAAGGATTTGTAAAGTAATATATTCTGATACAATGCAACCTATCGCAGAGGAAGGTTAACTGTAAAGAAGTTTAGTGGAGCACTGTGCATTAGTTTTGTGCTACTGAGGCTTTTACTTAACTGTGGCTGGTAGAGTAGAATGATGTATTCTACTCAGGTTTCGCTTAATGTGCCTTTGCTTTCCGGAAGGAATGATGCAGGCCTGCAATACTGTTTCTGGTTTAAGGGAAATAAATAGCCTTTAAGATGTTTAAAAGACCTTTGCTTACTGCTTCTTTTTTTCTCTATCCATTCCATCTGCTACAACTCTTTGGACTGATTGAGATATAATACACAATAGCATTATTAGAATGAGCCTAGCTGACCCACGCTTTCGTGCTTCCCCTACATTTCCACAGTGACTATGATGAGCAGTTCAGAAGTTCCAATTCAGAAGCAGTTCAGAAGATCCAATTAAGGAGCAGTCTTTACTACATTTTATGATCAGCTTACTCTGCCATCTAATCCCGGACACTGGTTAATCTTAGCTATCGTGTGGTAAGAAGGGTTGGTCTTTGAGGTTGTTGTAATGGTACTCTTCTTTGTGTGATCCTGCCCTGCCCCAGGGTAGCTTGTTCTGTATATGGTGGCTGTATGTTGGGCCCATTTGGTCAGTCATTGTTTTTGGACCAGTCCCATGTGGGGTTTGGGTAGCTTAGCAGTATAAAGGAGCAGAGAGACAGTAATACTTACTTACCCCTTTGTGAAGGTCATGCTTGTAAATGGCATGAAGGGTAAGCTTGAAATCCATGCGGTTGTCTGTTAAACAAGCAGGGGTAAATAAAGAGTGTTGATTTGAGATTTTGTGCTTAGAGAATAGAGGGAGAAGTAGGGGTGGGCATGTCACTTGCCACAGATGTTTAATGGGAACAAACTTCAAGCCATATTTTACGAAGTGGGCTTGTTTTCGCTGAGCTAGCTTAACCACAGTTTAGGATGTAGTTGACAAAGTAAACTGCAGGTGATCTGAAACATAAAGAGAAAAAAACTTGCAGTCTTCTCATCACAGCCATGATGGAAAAAAAACGGGGGGAAGAGCAAGTGCACAGACTTAGAGGTAGAGGGGTGAGATTCGTTCTCATTGTGCTAAACTGTGGTTTAGTTTTGTGTCCAAACCTTTGTTTGTGTGGCTGTGCCTAGGATGGTGGTAATCATCACTTATGCTCTGATGTTTAGAGATTCTACCAACTCTTCTTTGTTTTTGAGAAAGTTGATTTGTCTTCAGTTTCCAACTTATGAAATATTCATTTGTATCTTTGCTTTTGCCCAAAACTGGGATTCAAGATGGCTTAGAGAGATTAAAACAAGTACAGGTAAAAGCCCATGTAAAGGCAGAAGTAAAAACATACAAAAATATAATTTAACTTATACATAGAATTAAAACCTTTTAACAGGTCCATTAAAAAGGCAAAAGTAACAGTCAGTGAAACACTATTAAGAGTCATGTAGTCAATTCCTGCAAGTATTTTGGAACAGAAAACTTTTTACTTGATGATGGACAAGCAACAAGGAGTTAGCCATTGTAGGTTCTCCAGGGCAGGAGTGCCAAACCTTAGGAGAGTTATCCAAAAGGCCCTCCCTCATGTTTTCATCAGATGTACCTGGGAAAGGATGGAATCAAGAAAAGAGCCTTGCTGAAGATCTCGAGTCCAGCTTGGCTCATATGTGAAGATACAGTCCTTCAGGTACTCTGAACTTGAGCCCTATAAGGCTTCATTAGGCATAATCAGCACTATATTGGTGATAGTTGTGACTTCTTGTCATGAAAGAGCTGCAGAAATGTTTTGTTCTTCAGTAATATCAAGTGTTATATTTGAAAATACAGACAGGTGCAAGAGGGTTTGCACAGCTTCTGAATTCAAGTCTTCTTTTAAAAGCAATTATGTGAAGAAGAATGCATTTCACAATGATTATGAATGAAGCAAAAAATAAGCTTCCATATTGAAATTTAAGTTTTATTTGCCTTAAAGGAAAACAACATACAGTCATCCCTCCAGATTTGCTAGGGTTAGGGGCACAAGACCCCTGTGAAAGTGAAAAAACTGTGAATAACTCTAGGCCCTCCCAAACTATATTTAGCAAACAAAGCATGATCATCACATTCAACCCACCATGGATTCCCCTGAGGCATCAGGGTTCCTTCACAAGGCAGAAGGGGCTGGCTGGTGGGGCTTACTGCTACCTCCACTGTTGTCCCACACCATTTTTAATAGGGACTTATGAGCCGTGTTGACAGTTTCTCAGTCTCACAAGGCTTGCAGTCCCTACTAAAAATGGCATAGGGAAGCAGCAGAGGTAACAGCAAATAATCCGTGAATAATAAAATCCGCAGAAGTGAAACCCGCAAATGTGGAGGGCTGACTGTGTATGGATATAATTAAAATAAAGAATTACAAGCTACTTAATTCACTCAGTCTTATTACCATGCTGTAAATTACTCCCTGTGATCTGAAATATTTTTTAAAAAGTATTTTTTTTCTGAGAAGAGCAAGTATTCATTTTTGAATTTAAAACATGAATCCAGTTGACTTTTTTTTAAAAAAGTTGTAAAATATACCCCAGAAAAGTATTCTTATATCTTTATTATGCTGGTGATATTGCTGTATTCAAAAACTTAAGCTGAATTAAAGATGTATTATCCCTTTTCTGGTTCTTCTGGCATTTGTTGTGGTAAACTATGTTTTTAAATACTATATATTTTTAATTTTGAGCAAAAAGGCTTTGGGTGGGAGAGGAAGATTTGCAACCCATATGCAATTTACTGCATGTGTGTGAAAGGCCTTGCTGGATTGCAGCAACTTATGCTACTTTTGTCAGTCATATGGGAATTGGAGAAAGACAGATGGCAAGGATTTTTTTCTGCCAGAAGTCTGAAACATTTTTGCAAAATCTGTGTCTGTATGGATGGAGGAAAATAATGGGCAGTTCTTGCTTTATTTTAAAAGATTACATGCTGTTTTTTCTATTCACAGAAAAGGTCAGTATAAAGCTATATGCTAAAATACTGTATAAAGCTATATGCTAAAATACTGAAACAAAAATCCACTGCAAAAAGCAATCTAACAAACATTTAAAAATAGAGAAAGATAAGAAAAGAAGGAACCATAAATAACTTGGCAATAAATAAATTGTAACTTTTTGCCAAAATGATAAAATAATTGATGCCACTCAAACCTGCCTATAGAAATCAGAGATTAAAGACATTTCCTTTGTGCTTACTTTCTGCCTAGCCTTGTGGAAATAGGAGAACCTGGTGATAGCTTCTAACTTCAAGGCAAGGTTCATGTAGGGTCCTTCAAGAACCCAGGTCCCGAGTTGCTTAGGGCCAGTATCTTGAAATAACTTTGGAAATGCTGCATGAGTCAGTGAAGGTCTTTTAACACAAAAATCACATGATCCAGCATGTCCCTGTTAGGAATGGCATATCAGTGTTGAGAATGAGGTGAAGTTTGTGAAATCTTATCCTATGGATATAAAGCATGTCTGCAAACAAAGAAGGTAAATAAAAAGTGAATGTTCATTTTAGCTCTTTAATGCTTTCTAACAGTTTTATTATCAAACACTATTGTTGGAGGTGAGTACTATATTTGCCGGCATACAAGACGCGCCAGTATGTAAGATGCACCCGATTTATACACCGGCAAATACTATTTGTTGACATATAAGATGCAGTGGTGTACAAGACACACCCCATTTTCAGACAGTATTCTCAAACAGTAGTTGCATCTTATATGCCAACAAATAGGGTAGCTGTCTTCCATGCTTATCATAGTGGATTGCCAGATCTCAGTGCTTGTAGTTGTAAAGTAAATTTTGAAATTTCGCATCCGCGTGCATGAGAGTAGAATACCATGTAATAAGTTTAAGCCAAGATATCTAGACTCTGAAAAGGGATGGGACATCTTAGGTCATCTGGCTTATTAATCATCAGCATGGTGTCACCAGTATGTACATAAAAGCATGCTTTCATTACCATGTTTCTCATGTTCAACTAATTGAAATTCTGTAGCATCTAACTTCATATTTTGGCTTGAAAACAGTAAAGTTCACATTTGCTGACACTTCAAAAACATGCTACAGGCTAAAGCATTTTAGATGTATTATCTAAACTTGACCACTGTACACTATTCTATGGGTTTTGTTTTTAATCTTTGTTTTCTTGCTATTTAAGTATTGGATGGCTTAAGTACAGATGTGTTAGTCGCCTGCTATAGTAGTTAGTGTAAGACTGTGTTAGTGACATCTTCTTTTAACTGCATGCTGTATGTTGTATTTTCCTTCTGCTTAGGACCTTATGGCTGCAGTGTTATAATCACTTACCTGAGGAATAAGCCCCATTGAATTCAATGGGACTTACTTCTAAATAGACATGCTTGCACTTTAAGTTTGTCAGAGTCTGCACAGAATATATTGCATGTATACCTTGTTGCAGGTCATTTGATTTTCAGGATTAAACTTGCTTCAAGTGTGGAAATACTTTAAGATTCTCTTTTACAGCGTGTGACCATGTTTTAAGCCTTACCAGGGGCACTTATCTCCATGGTTGGAACATTTCTTATGAGTTTAAGTGTAGCCATCTTTCTAAAGGTTGCTTGGTGTCTTCTGTGATATATAAGCTGCATTCATTGCTTTACTGTCAATAATTCACAGTAGTGGAATGTTGAATACCGAAGTGTGCATATAGCTTTAATTTCTACTACAAAAATAATTAATATTAATCAATTATTTGGAAATCACGGGGTTTGGGCTAAAAGTACCCCATCTCCTGCAAAAGTACAAGTGCTTTGTATCCTACAGTATTCATAAAGTACATTTTTTGAAGTAAGAAAAATATATTAGCTTATACATAGCATGTTTAACTAATCGATTTGATCATGGTAACTTATTATGGTATGATGCTGTTAGGTGCAGAGGGAACATATTTCTTGCCTCTACAGAGGTGCTGCACAATCATGGGGTATAACAACAAATTTGACATCTTTGGATTCCAGATGTTCATGGAGCTCTTAAAACTGGAAAAAAAGTACAAGTGAAACCTCTTATGCAGCTTTTTAATTTGTCCTCACAGTAGCTGAACCTTGGTTAGTTATACTATGTGCCTCAAAAGTTGGATTTTTTTAATTTTCCTGGTTCAGTCAAACCAAACAAAAACGGCAAAAAGAAGAACCCAGTGGATTGAAAAATTCAGTCTGTGAAACTACGTTATGCAATGTATCTGAAAGTTACTTTTATTTATGTAAACTTAGTTCCTGAATTTAGATTTTTGTGAAGGGAGAGGAAAAACTTTTGGCATGATAAACATGTAGCTTTGGCTATCTGTTGCAGGTTTCCTATTTAATATCTGAAGAGGCTTAAACCGATATTATTAATGTTGGACTAAAACCTCGCTGTAAAAGGAACATGCACGTACTTCTTATTCTTAGGATAAAAGTATGTTCCCCTCTGTCACTGCAATAGTTCTAGTTACTGGCTAGTTAAGACAAGCAGCTTGGTAACAAAGGCCAAAGAAGACCTTTCCGTGCAAGGAACGTCTGTGGCATTAACAATTGGGCTTAGTATTTGGGATAGATTTTTTTAAAAAGTTTGGGTTCTTGATTTAGACTTCTTTCTTTATTCTTGCAAAGCATGTAGTACAATGATATATACATGAACTCCAGAACTATTTGCAGGCTGAGAGTACATGGGTTCCATGTGGCCATCTAGTGAAAATCTGGCCTAAAAAAGAGATTGAAAATGGGCTTCCTGTTTCTGTATATATCTCCCTTAAACTACATTATCTTCTTTTTATGATTCCCATCAACTGAAGAAAGAAACAAAAACCAAAATACTTCACTGTCCAGCAGACTACTACAAAGCAGTCAAAGGATTTAAAAAAATGAAATGTCAATCATTTCATCTAGCTTCCCATTTGTAAGATGGTTCAGTTTACCTGCAGAATTAATAAGTAATGCAAAATCCACATAGTGTCTCTCTGAATGGTACATGTACTACTAAAAAGTATGAGATTCTTAAGTAAAGGTTTAATGGCTTATCAGTTATTCACTTTTTGATTTGTCAAATCATTTCTCTTATTGAAATGCAATTAAACCAGGTCCTGCCGTCTACACCGGTTGGAAACGTAATTCATTGACTCCTAAGACAACTACCTTCCCTTGTCCTGGATGCCAGCATGACATAGACCTGGGAGAGCGTGGCATCAATGGCCTGTTTCGCAACTTCACATTGGAAACTATTGTAGAACGATACAGGCAGGCAGCAAGGGCTGCTACAGCCATTATGTGTGATCTCTGTAAACCCCCACCACAGGAATCTACAAAGAGCTGTATGGATTGTAGTGCAAGTTTTTGCAACGAATGCTTCAAAATACACCATCCCTGGGGAACTTTAAAAGCCCAGCATGAATATGTGGGACCAACTACCAACTTCAGGCCTAAAGTAAGTGGTTTTTTTTCCCCTTCACCATGTAACAGGATTTTCGTCTTTGAGCATATGTAATTTGTAGGTGAACTTATCTCTAAAACAATTATTTTACTACACTTATTTTTTAATTATTATTATTCCTGGCAATCCATCATTCAACTTCTGTTTCTTTTGCGATGGCAGTTCATGAATGGGTTGTAGTGTTCCTAAGAATATACATGAGGTATATTTTAGTGAAAACTCTACAATTAAATGTAATTATTCATCATGGTCTGTATGATTATATACTTCCGTATGTGTTTATCCAGAGATTTACTCTGGCACCTTCCCAGAGACAGAGATTTTAGTAGTAGTCCCACTCCTGTTATGTGCTCAGACACATCTAAACCACACTGTAGGACATAGCACTGAAACTGTTCTAGTTTGAAAATAGTAGAAAGTGACTATAGTTTAAATTATTTTGGATTGCTCCCTTCAGGTGCTTTAAAGGTTGTAAAAGTACAATGTAGCATCAGTTTAAATTCCTTCTAGGCATTGCTATTAGTATAATAAATTATTGGTTTTTGTTACCTTTGTTCCTTGTGCATTAAGTGTAATATATACCTAGATATATACTTAGGTGTTGTTGAGTAAAATTTTTTGTACTGTGTGATTTTTTTTGAAAAACACTTTTGCTAGGGTCATTCATGAATAATAAAAAGATTAAGGATAAACATCTTTTAAAGTTTAGATTGTATGGATTTGCTGCCACATTTATGTTGGGGCCACTAGCCTCTGGTCTAAAACATTTTCAAGGCTAAAGATTCCCCCCTTTTACCCTAAAATGTGTGTTGTAAAGTTTCGTTCATTAAAACAGCTGTGGAAGTTTTGGACTGAAAAAATGACAGGAACTTCTGCAAAGTTAGTTATGTAATGGTTAACCTCCCAAATAAAGATAAATTGTGAAGGGATAATGCCAGGGCAAGCTTTGTAAACTGATGTGAAATTACCTAATCATAAGGCAATGTAACATACAGTGCCTTGTTTACCACAGTTGTTTTTTACATATTTGAAGAAAATTTGGCTGTTTATTTTTGGCAGCTAATTGTTAAACTGTATATTAACTTTAAAAAACTGTATTTGTATTTGAGATATTAAAACACAAGAAGTAAACTAATTTCAAACCATTATTAGAATATGCAGTCTCTTTTTAAGATGTACATTATCTGGCTCAAAAGCAATAATTGAGAATATTTCACTATGCTTGTCCAAATATAGTGTAAATTGTCAGCAATAGCTTATTTGACATAAGGTAATGATGTTAGCTTAGCCTTGTGAAGCTTCTGTAAAATATGAAATAGTAATCTTTTAAAAAAAGGATGGCTAGTATATTGGGGTATGTGAATATTTTTGTGGGTAGTTTGATGAACTCTGACTAAAACAGTGAATGTGGGGCAATTGTTAGAGCATCCTGATATCTATGGCCTCCACTTTAAAATAAATAAGAACAAAGTCTTAAAAGCAACAAAGAACAGCTAAGTTATTTTTTAAAAATAACTTTTTCCAGTAATTTCTGTTATATGCTGTGTGATTGAGGAAGGTCATGTGTAAGTTTGTTAATGTTCTCTAATTTAAAACTTTTCAGAAAAAAGGGCTTGTGTGCTACTGAGATGTAGAGTGGAAAATTTGCTGATGCTATATTTTTCCACACCATGTATATACATATATAAAATGACACAAGCAAAATGTTTTGGCTTCCACCTTCAGTTGCAAAAAATGACATTGAACTACATACAAGGTGGGGATTTAGAACATGCACTCTGTTTCCAACATCCTTTAGCAAATGATGGTATTGTCCTCTAAGCTGAGGCCAACTTAGGGTCTTGTGTTAGGATCTTGTCTATAGATTGTGGGTTCCCCCCCCCCTTTGTCCAATATGTCTGAAGAAGAAAGCACCTCAGTATTAGTATAAGTACAAGGACAAATCAGAGAGGCTTCTTAATGCTTTCAATCATTAAGTTAGAAGCTTAGATCTCCATATATAATCATCCATAGTCATCTGGGCTGTTGTATTGAATCAATCATGTTAGATGGGCTAAGTATAGGATATGAAGTTCCAGTTACGCTTTTAAGGAGACAAACATTGACAAACCCTAGTATTCAGAGGAATAAATTAACAAATCAATGTACTGCTAAGCTTGTTTCTGTTTCTGAAAAATCTCTTGCTTCTCAATCAGTCACAAATACAAGTAGTCAAGACATAATGTCACAGGTTGCTCACAGGTGCACATCAGTCCTTTATTGAAATAGAGTGTTCAGCTAGTTGCATTGAATGACAGTTTTCTCAGCTTGAAATGGAATTAATGACTAGTGCAGAGAGTGAAAAAAGATTAAGTTGCTATCGTTATATTTCACAAAAGAAAGTTAAATTGTTCATATAAGAGATACCAGCTATAGCTCTCTTTAGGAATGTGTACTAATTTTTTTTTAATTTTAAAAATCTGCATTATAGATGGATAGACTCAATCAGGGAAGACATGTCCCTGAATCTGGAAGACCTAAGCAGAGTGGTTGATGATAGAGTGGCTTACAGGTCTCTTATCCACAGGGTTGCCATAGGTTGAGGTTGATGTGATGGCAGTTAACAGCAACAACTAAAAGAATAGTGTTCTTTCAGGTGTAGTCATTTCTTTTAAATATAAGGTAAGTATATGCTTCTGGCTTGAAGGACCACCACCATGGCAGTACGTTTCCATGGTGATAGGATTGGTGATAGGTGCTTTTGTGAGGCAAGAGGCTATGCTGATGGCAGCAGTGCTGCTGATAGCGTCTCCCATATCAGACGTGCTTTTGCTGAAGAACCAGACTAAATGTGCCAAACAAATACTGGGCAGAAGCAGTAGTGAGGGGTAGCACTGGTGGAAGGACTCTCAGAGACAACAGCAGTAGCATCATAGATAATGCTTTTTAGTACTATACAGAAGACAACATTGGTAAACCACTCCTGAAGACTTTTACCTTGAGAGCTCTATCATGAGACAATCCAACATGAAACAAGATATGGTGCCAAAAGATGACACTCCCATTTCAGAAGGTGCTCAACAAGCTACTGGGGAAAAGCAGAAGACAAATATGAGTACTAATATGGCTATTGACATAATTGGACTGAAACCGAGAGGACATTCAGCTGTCGATGTGCTGAGAGGTGGAAGGAAAGTCTAAAGCTGCACAATATATACTGTAGGAACATCGAATGTGAGAAGAAAGAATTAGGGGGTGATAGATATTGTAAAACAAGAAATAGAAAGTATAAACATTGCAATACTTGGGGTACGTGACGTAAAATGGACAGTAATGGGACATTTTGAGTTGGATAATTATAGTACTTTACTTAGGAAATGAAAATCTAAGAAGAAATGAGGTGGCAATAATAGTGAGGAGAGCAGTCAAGGAATATGAAAGTCCAGTTGAATAATATCAATAACACTTCAAGAAAGCCCATCAATATAACCATAATCCAAGTTTATGCTCCAACTATGGAGTCAGAAAAGGAAGAAATTGAAGGATTTGACACTGGAGCTCAGGAGGAAATTGACCACACACCAAAATAGGACATGTGGATAATCATAGTTGATTGATTTTGCTCCTTTTCCTGATTTTGTGTTCGAAAGATTTTGGAAGAGTTTGGCTTAGGATCAAGAAATCAGGTGGGAGAGTAACTGAATGAATTTTCTAAAACTAACACTTTGTTCATCAGAAACATGTTCTTCAGGCAACCAAAGAGGCAACTGTATCCATGGACCTCACCTGGTGGCCAATATAGAAATCAAGTAAACACTATAATTGGAAGCAGAAGATGGAGAAGCTCCATTCCCTCTGCAAAAACAAGACCAGGAGCAGATTGTGGCATAAACAACAAACTGCTAAAGTCAGAAATTAAAGCTAGAGAAGTACACGAAACCAACCGTCATACCAAAACATGACCTGAAGAATGTCCCTGTAAAATTTAAAAATAATGTAATAAATAGATTTGCACTATTAAGTCTATTTGACTGTGAGCCAGAAGAATTCTAGGCTAAAGCCAAAGACATTGTCAGGGAAAAAATGTAGAAAGACACTGTCTGGAAAGAGAAGTCTGAGTGGGTAACAGCTGAAGCTCTTCAAGCAGTCAAGAGCAGACAAGAGGCAAAAGTAAAAGGTCAGAAATAAGGTCAGAATTCTGAATACAACTTACATTTAGGGACAAATAGAACTACTGTAACAGTCAGTGCAGAGAAATAGAAGGCCAGAATAAAAAAAAGGGAGTAGAGTAAGATATTCATCACAAGACCTCTTCCACAAGTTCCAAGAAATCAAAGAGAAATCTAAACGAAGAATGGGAATGTTCTATAACTAACAAGGAAGCACACACTGCACGATCAAGAAGAAATAGAAAGATGATGGAAACAGCACACTGAAGAACTACATAAAAGAGATGAAGACAGATTTATTCAAGGAAGAATCATTTAAAGATGAACTTGAAATTTTAAAAATTGAAGTGGAGGGTGCACTCAGAGCGCTGTGGAGAAATAAATTACCAGGAGCAGATGGCATACCAATAGAGCTGTTTCAAGCAACAAAGAATCCACTGAAATTCTAACTAAAATCTGTCCGCAACTGTGGAAAACAAAAGAATGGCCCACAGAATGGAAGGACTGAATATATCTGCCAATCCCCAAGAAAGTAGACATTAGGTATTGTAGCAACCACCAGACTATTGCACTGATCTCCCATGCAAGCAAAGTGATGCTGAAAATTGTACAGCAAAGGCTTTTACCATATACAGAGTGAGAAATGCCATATGTCCAAGCTGACTTCAGAAGGGGTGGCACAAGGAGATCATATTGCAAACATACCAAGAGTTTCAGAATAAAATCAGCCTGTGCTTTATAGGTTATAGCAAAGCCTTGGATTCTTTGAATCATGCAAAACTATGAGTTGCTCTTAAAAGAGTGTGTACTGTAATATTTGATTATCCTAATATATAACCTATACTCAGGACAAGAGGCCACTGTTGAGACAGAATATGAAGAAACAGTATGATTTCCAGTTGGCAAGGGGATCAGGCAAGGCTACATTTTATCACGCTATCTGTTTAACTTGTATGCTGAATGTCTCACATGCAAAGCTGAGGAAGGAGGTGTGAAAATTGGAAGAAAGAACATTAACCATTTAAGGTATTCAGACGACATCATACTACTAGCAGAAGACATCAAAGACATAGAATGACTACTGAAGAAAGTCAATGAAGAAAGTGCAAAGGCAGGTTTACAGTTGAAAATTTGTTGCTGTTGTGTGCCTTCAAGTTGTTTCCACTTACGGTGACCCTAAGGCAAATCTATCATGAAGGGTTTTTTTTTTTTTTGCAAGATTTATTCAGAGAGGTTTGTCTTTGCTTTCCTCTGAGGATGAGATGGTGTGGTTTGCCTAAGGTCACTGAGTGAGTTTCCATGGCTAAGTGGGGATTTGAATCCTGGTCTCCAAAGTCATAGTCCTGCACTCAAACCATTACAACATGCTGGATTTTCTAGCTGAACATAAAGAAAATAAAAATAATGACCACAAATGATTTACGTAACTTAAAACAGACAATAAAGGCATTGTGGTAGTCAAAGATTTCCTATATCCTGGTTCAGTCATTGATCAGAATGGAGACCACGAAAAAGACAAATAAATGAACCCCTAGAGCCAATCAGGCCTGAACTCTCCCAGGAGGCCAAGATGGCTGAACTGAGCCTCTTGTTCTTTGGATGTATGATGAGAAGACATGACTTACTAGAAAAGCTAGTAATGCTTGGTAAGGTGGAAGACAGAAGGAAAAGAGGGAGACCACTTTATAGGTGGAGAGACTCTGTCAAGAGAGCCACAGCCCTGAGTGTAGAAGATCTGAGTGTGGCTGTTGAGGACTGGGAGACCCGGAGGTCTCTCGCTCATAGATAGGGTCACCATGAGTGTAAATTGATATGACAGCAGTTAACAACAAATTTACTATTCTCTTTACATTATTACAGATATCCCAAAATAGTAGTAGTTTCCACATAAATCTTTGAATGTTTGAACCTAACATGTATACCAAACATACTAGGAGGGCAACCAAAATGGTAGAAGGCCTGGGAACCATGCCCTATTAGGAGTGGCTTAGGGAGCTGGGTATGTTTAGCCTGGAGAAGAGAAGGTTAAGAGGCTACTTTGTAACTGTGTTTAAATATTTGAAGGGAGTCATATGGAGGAGGGAGCAAGCCTGTTCTCTGCTGCTCCAGAGACTGGGACAAGAGAAATGGCTTCAAACTTAAGGAAAAGAGATTCCATCTGAACATTAGGGAGAACTTCCTGATTGTAAGAACAGTTCAACAGATAATGTTATTTAGAGCACAAGAATTTTTTTCCAGGAAATAGTCCAGTTTTGCTTTTTCTGGACAACTCGCATCACTGTTGTTCTAGAATGAATAGATTAAATATAATCCTCATTATATATTGGAGCCTCCCTGGTGGTAAACACCATGAAACTTGTGACCAGCAGCTTTTTTTTTTTAATTTAACCTTCTGCTAAGTGGGATAGAGTAGAAATTTTGAGAGGAAGAATAATGTCTTGCAAAACCTAAAGATAACCTACAATATGGAATAACAGCATGTAACAGACATCATGGATTTCTGCTAAAATCATTCAGAGCTATTTTTGCAGAACAACAGCTGTCATTTGGGGAAATAGCATTTTCCTTCTTGAGACTGATCTGGGAGCTTTTAGACAATATTGTGTCTTCGCTGTACATTATTGACTTTTCCAATATGATATAGCATATGTTATTCTGTAGGATGGCTGTAGTGACAGGCATCAGGGTTCAGTGCAGTACATGACAAAGTAAAACTCCTCCTGATTCACCGAGTGGGTTTCCACGACATGGTAAGCCAGGGACCTGTGGGAGCCCTAGATTATCTTGAACAAACAGTATGCTGCTGCACACTTCACTTGATTGCTTCCACTTGTTGCTGTTTCTATCTCGAGGTAAGATGGAATCTACAGTTTGTTTCAGGTTTATTGATTCCCTCTTTGTATTGTTGAGAGAGTGATAAACCAGTGTGACAGTGCACTTGGCTTTGCCTGTCATGATAAAGGTTAGCTGTATTTGCTGCAGTCAGTAGTGATCAGACAGTACGTACCAGCCTGCTGCCTGTAACTGATAAGCCATGGTTTCTGCAGTTTCCTGGCTGATTGTTTCGTTCAGGACCTGCTCATGACATTGTTACTCAGCACCAGTTTGGGTTGGGTAGAGATTTCTTTCCAACCCATAATGCCAACCTAACAACCCTTCCCCTGATTCTGTTTTAAAGAATCAGTTTAATACTTCCTTTCATTTTCACACTCTGTGTATCAGCCTCTGATGGAAAATCCAGAATCCTTTGGACTGCTTCCTATCTAATACTATATTTATTTGGCTGCTGAAGACTCCATTGACTATAATCTACACACTTTCGCACTTCAAAAATATGGACGTCTTCACTTGTGACCTCGTGCAATGTTGGAACTCCCCTCTTAGGGAGAGTATGTTAGTCACAGTGACAATAGTCCTTTCCCTGAGATTTTGTCTAATGTTGCCTGAGATTAAGATTTGCTGTTCAGAATTTATGAGCCTCTGCAGTTTCATAAAACAAACGAGGTTGTTTGGTTTCAGCTTTATTGAGGCTAAGTTCCAGATTTTCATTTTCCAGCTGGGTAGTAATTTCCAGCTTTTAAATCACTTACAGTTATATATATCTACAGTTGGCAGTGTTTAGCAGCTTCACACCCATATATCCTCGAGCCCAAATATTGGCTAGGTTCTACAGAACCATGAATGACACTGTTTAAATCAGGGGTGGGAAATGCATGGCCTGGCTAATATCCCTGGACTCAAGTTCCCATCACCTCCAGCCCTAAGACCAATAAGTATCTGTGGTGATGGGAATTGTAGTGCAATTTAGTTTTCCAAGCCTGATATCAATGCAATATGGTCTTTCTATTCCCCAAGGAGGTGCTTTTCTAAGGGTTGGGGATCTCTCCATGACAAAAAGTAGTGCTGCATACAGAATGACAAGCAGAGGGGAGAATGTCTGGGAATTGCCACACCTGTGGGTGTGCTTTCCATTTAGGATAGCTTCTGCTCTCTGTTTACAGAAACAGATGTTTCTACACTGGCAACACAATATTGACAGTTTTATTAGTGATTTCTTATCCAGTTATGCTCAAAATGGAATTAGCCTTCCTAAGAGCAGACGTAAACTGGGTTGACGTATGTACTGAGACATCTGCTACAGTCTCAGGATCACTTTCTTGGCCGTTTGCTACCAGCTCAGGTACCACTAGTGTATATGTTAAGGTTGGAACTTTTTTTGTTCCCATATGTGTCATTTTACACTTGCTTAGACTGAAACTTATTTGCCATTTCAATACTCATTCCCCCAGTTTGGAGAGATAATTTTGGAGTGCTTCACAGTTTTATTCTAACCATGGTAAATAATTTGGTTCCATCAGCAAACTTGGTTCGCAAACTTGTTATTTATTAACCAATTAGAAAGCACTAACTCAATTGGATGTCCTATATTTTGAGCCCATCTAACCATGTTATTTTTAACAATTTCTGGTTCCATCTCTCTTTGTAACAATATTTTATAAAATCTAGAAATTCTCTTTTTCTGGTCCCCTTTCATCAATACATCCAATTCATTTTCTTTCAAACCCATATAATTTTTCATCCATTTTAAATCTCTCTTTTATTTGTCTCCATGGGAACCAGTTAATTTCATGGCATTGCTCTTTTAATTTCTCTTCTGTACTCATTCTTAACTTTGTACCATCCTTTTTCAATAGCTTTTGATACATCAATAATTTTTCCTATTTTGTTGGAGCAATATTGAATGCTTCTTGGGGTGAGGTCCACATCGGAAATCCTCTATAAAATTTATGTTTTATTTGTATCCACACTTTCAGTAGAGACTTTTGGATACAATGATTGTTAAAGCCTTTATTCACCTTAACTTTGTCATAACATAAGTATCCGTGCCAACCAAATCTGTTTCCTATTCCTTCAACTTCTTTTATTGTTGTATCTTCCACTTGAATCCAATCTTTATTTCTAAGCAACATGCTTGATAATATATTTTCAGCGATGGCACATAAAAACTTCCTTTCTCCTTTGCATCTTGTAATGTTTTAAATCTTATTCTTGGCTTTTTACCTTGCCAGATAAACTTCCTTAGCCCTTTTTCCCATTCTTTGAAGATCTTTTCTTCTCCTATTATTGGCAAATTTTGGAACAGGAACAATAGCTTAGGGAATAGAGACATTTTAAAAGCATTTATTCTTCCTAAAAGAGATAAATTTATATTTGTCCATTTTTCCATTTTGCTTTGAATCTCCTTCCATGTCTTCACGTAATTGTTGTCAAATAATTCTTGATTTTTATTTGTTATATTTATTCCTAAATATTTTATTTTTCTTACTATTTGATATCCTGATCTCTTTTCCAAATTTTCTTGTTCTTTTTTTGATATATTTAATGTCGTCATCTTCGTATTTTCTTTATTTATCTTATATCCTGCTTTGTCCATATTTTTGCAAGATTTCCTTCAATCTCTGTATTGAATCTTGTGGTTCCTCAAGAAATATTATTACATCATCTGCAAAGGCTTTGTACTTTATGTCCTTCTTTTTTGTTTTTAACCCTTTTATTTGTGGATCTTCATTTATTCCAAGCAGTAATACCTGTAAAACTGCTATAAATAATAACGGTGATAACGGGCATCCTTGCCATACCCCTTTCTTTATTTCAAAGCTTTGCGTTTTATCTCCATTTATTATTAACTTCACTGATTGATCCCAATATATCGTCTTCAACCAGTTACAGAATACTTCTCCCAGGCATGGGTGAGGACATGGAAGACAGATGTAAAATTTACACCAAGTTTGAATTTAAAAGAAAATTTTAATAAAATGTTATATAGATGGTATATGATGCCTGTAAAACTGAAAAAAATAACAGGGAATGGAAATGGAAAATGCTGGAAATGTGATGAGAAAGAGGGATCTTTTTTCATATGTGGTGGACCTGCAAAATAACAAAAAAGTTTTGGAAAGAAATACATGATGAAATGCAAAGAATGTATGGTTTTAATTTTGAAATGAAGCCAGAACTTTATTTGTTGAATATGTTAGGGCAACAAAGAGAAATAAGATTTCATCAAAAGACATTGTTATATATAATAACTGCAACAAGACTGACTTATGTTCAACACTGGAAAGAAGGAAAATATATTGATATAAGAGAATGGAAATTCAAAGTCCTGGATATGGTAGTGATGGAAAAGCTAACCTTCTCACTTAAAAATAAGCCAATCCAGGGCTTTGAAAGAGAATGGCGAGAGGTATTGAACTGGGTAAAAGAATGAAATAGGGGAAAAGAAAGAAGGTTGTGAGAAAGAAGGAAGATAAAATGAGGTGATAAAAGATAAAATGTAAATAGTAAAATATAAGTTAAAAGTACTAGTTTATGATTGTTGTAAAATAGAGACAATGTACGGAACTGAATGTTTACATGGAATGAAATGTTAAACTCAGATTCAACTGGGAAAATTGATGTCTGGAAGCGGGGAGGGTTTTTTTTATTGTTTTTTATTGAAAATTTTAATAAAAATTTAAAAAGAAAAAGAAGAAAGCACTAGTCACACCATAGATCTCTGAGGGACCCCCGTGCTTATATCCCTCTGTTGATTTCATTTATCTGCTACCTGCTTATTCACCAGTTCCAAGTTCATCAGTGGACTTTTTTCCTGTTATATGACAGCTAAGAAGGTGACCACGTGAAGCCAGTTTCCAATAACATGTGCTGTTTTAAATGGTTGGTTATTGTTCTATAAAGAGGGAAACAGATGGAATCCTATAATTGCTTCTAATCTTGTTTAAGTGAATAAATCTTAAAGTGTTAAATTCCAGGCTGTTGTAGGGTTTTAGTCAAATCTAATTATAGTATGTCTCACGTTAGCATTTGTGCTATTAAATTTAGAAAAGTACTAATTGAGTCTAATCAAGTGAGCTGAAAAACTTAACAGGCTAAACAAGTAACTGGGTGAAACAACTTGCTTCCATCTGCTGGCCTTTAACTGTCTCCCCCTTCCAAATTACTTTCTTCATCCCCTTCTGCAAAGCCAGATGGTTTATTCCTAGAAATAATTTTGTGGATGTTAGTACATCCGTTGTCTACCAAAACTACTTTATAGTGTTTTGAACAATAAGAATTTGGTACTAATGACCATATGATCCTTCTTGGATCACTTGGTCAGAATAGGTTTTAGAGGTATTCTAGACATTTCTGGAAAGTCTGTTCCTGAAAATGGTGAGGTGGATTTTACTTGATACACTGACCACCAGTTTATGGAGTTCTGCAGTGGATTATTTTATCCCCCATGCTGCTTAAAACCAACATGGAGCAGTTAGAAAAGGTAGTCCAGAGATTTTGAGTACATTGTTATTAATATGCTGATAATATGCAGCTCTATTTGTGTTTTCATCAGATTACTAGGAAATGTTTGATGCTCTGAATGAGTGCCGGGAGATGACAGTAGGCTGAATGAGGGCCAAGAAATTGAAACTTAATCCAGGCAAGGCATAAATGGTCCTGGTGCTGGTCATGAGATTGATTGATTCTAGAATATAGATTTAGCTTGACTAAGAGAGCATAGCACTTATATTAAAAAAAAAATCAATTCTGCACTTTGGGTATTCTTAGACTTTGCTTTCCATTTGGATTATCTGAAGAGTGACTATAGCTACAGGTCTTTTTGCTCATCTTAGAACTTCAGCCCTGATCAGAAGCAATGAGAATGACCACTGATCAGGAATCAGGGTTTGTATTCTTCAGATAACCCTAGATTTGTCAGTATGAGAAATGCTGGTTTATAGAACATAGGCACCTTAATTTGAAGGAAACTGCTTTTATCCCTACTCTTTCGTATTGTCAGCCTTTGATGTCTGCTCAGCTTAGTGATTATTAATATTTGTCTGTTACCATATCTTTTTTCCAAGCTTGATAGGCTGGTAGTTATGTGATTGTTATATGAGGTCTTGACTGTTGGTGCCTTTTTAAAATGTGCTTTATCAGGAATTAAATATACTTCGAATTATGAACTTAAGTTGAATTTCCTTTATATTGTTAGTGTGATCTAAAATAAGAATGTATTCATGCAGACAGTAGTATGTATAATATAATGTATTTTATAATATACTATGTTGTTCACAAATTGTTAAAGCATATTTGATATTCTGATATTTCCTTGTTAGATTCTGATGTGTCCAGAACATGAAATGGAGAGAGTAAACATGTATTGTGAACTATGCAGAAGGCCTGTTTGTCATCTTTGCAAATTGGGTGGCACACATGCAAACCACAGAGTAACTACCATGAGCAGTGCCTACAAAACACTCAAGGTAAGTGGGAATGCTTCAGTTTTTAATCTTTAGAATTATGGGAATTGTGTATTAATTTCCAGTGCATTTAACACATGATTTCAGTGGTACATACAGCTTGATCATAATTGCAAGTGCAGTCTCTTAAACTTTGTATGAGTTTTTAGTCTTGAGGGTTTGTACTTTGGTGGTAATTGAATTCAAAGCATTCGTTTGAAGACAGCATCTGGCTATAAAGAAAGCTGCCTGCCTCTCGTGCCAGAGCTGGCATCCAGAATTGACTTCTGTGGCAGGAGGTATTGCCACTGGATGGTGATGAGAAGGAACATCAGAACTATGACTTGAGTGTTGTAGAGACTCAGTAGACATGACCGATAGCACAGGCTTAATAGGACTGGAAAGAACAGTGGATGTCAGTTGGGATAGGCCATGACTGCTCTCTTGCAAGTGCGCAGTGATGAAAAAGTGATGGTGTTTCATTGTGATTACTTTAGATTGAGGTTGTTTTCAGCTTTATGTAGCAACTTGGTCTACACATTTTTTCACAATTGGGCATTTTTTAATTAGGTGATAATTTTAACTCATAAAAAATATGGCTTATAAAATTCTTAATGTTCTTGAAGTATGGAAATGTAAATTTAATTGACATTGTTGATTGCCTTAGTCAAGCTCATACCAGCTGTTCAAATAGGTGATTCATGTTGGACTTGATGAAACAAATACCATTTTGCATTATTACTTTGGCATAGACACAGCAGAGGTGTATTTTATGACAGTATGTATAATAGTGCCAAAAGTTATTTTGGTTATCTTAAGCTATTTTTAAGGCTTGTCTTATATTTCATAGTAGATTTTAATGTATAATATGTATATTGCTCTTATTCTAGATTTTGATAGAGGAAATGTAGATGTATTCCTTAACTCAGACCCTTTGAATCCTAGTTAATGACATTTCACTTTGAAAATAATTTTAGTAAATAAGCAGTTTGAAGAGCTAGCACAGTGCAGTGGTTTAAATGTTGAATTAGGACTTGAAGGGGCCAGGGTTTGAATCCCTGCATGGCCATGGAGAGCCACTGAGTGACTTTGGGCAAATTGCACTCTGTCACCCCGAAAGGAAGACAATGGCAATTTCCTCTGAATAAATCTTTCCAAGAAAACTCCATGATAAATTTGCCTTGGGATCAAGATAAATTGGAAATTACTTCAAGGTACCACCATAATCATGACCACTAAGCAATTTAGTGATAGTTACAGATGTTCCTGTAAAATGAAGAGACAGTCGTTTTCAGGGGGGGAGCTTATCTTATGCAGTTTCCCTCTAGTTACTGGAATCTTTCTCAGGATGGTATATGTGTATGCTATGTCTAACCTCATTTACCACCCCTTCCCTGTCATGTCTTAGCTGTGAGCCTGCACTGTGCAATGCTTGTACACCACAGCTGGTGGCAGTTATCTGCAGTAGGTATAAAGCACTTGTTGGGCTGCAGTTGTGCTAGATCTGGAAACAATACATTGTTTTGCTGAAATGGATTAGCAGTTTCTTTTTTGTTGCTACTTCATAGTGTCTGTGACTCACACATATTGGGTGTGTGGGATTTCTTCACTCGTGCAGAGCTTAGTTCAAAATATTTTATTGCTGAGTAAAATTTTGTGTTAGTCTGACTTACCTTTGTTCCATACATGCTGAAGCTGCTGCTCAGTTCTTTTTCATCTTGTGCCATTGCACTGGTAGGAACATTTTGTGGCAGGTGAAGGTTTTCTAAACAATATTTGTGATCCTGCTAAGGAGTTCTCTTTATGTGGTTTGTGTATATCAACTTGTAATGCAGGTAAAAAAACTTTTCTAACCAGTATTGTTGATGTTTTTAATAGGAAAAACTTTCCAAGGACATAGACTACCTCATTAGCAAGGAGAGCCAGGTGAAAAGCCAGATTACAGAACTTGGTCTTTTAATAAAAGAAACAGAGGTAAGAATCACTAATTGACTTGGGCCAAGCTGTCTTGTGAGACTCTTATTTCAAAAGTGCATTTAATTTCTGCGTGATTGGGTCTTGTTCTGTCTTCTAAGAAACAGAAAAACCTTTCTGTGTATTTCAGCGATACAAATCTACTTTTAAAATGGAATTGTTCTTAATATTTCAAAAGTGTGTTTAATTTCTGCGTGATTGGGTCTTGTTCTCCCTTCTGAGAAACAGAAAAACCTTTCTGTGTATTTCAGCGATACAAATCTACTTTTAAAATGGAATTGTTCTTAATATTTCAAAAGTGTGTTTAATTTCTGCGTGATTGGGTCTTGTTCTCCCTTCTGAGAAACAGAAAAATCTTTCTGTGTATTTCAGTGATACAAATCTACTTTTAAAATGGAATTGTTCTTAATAACTGGTTTCCAGACTGATATTGTATAGTAGCTCAAGTTTCATACTGGGATTAATGAGAGCCACATTTAAAGAGCCACTTGGTTGTGAAGTTCAGTGGGTGTATGAATTACTTCTGCTCAGCCTAACTTACCTCACAGGTTGGCTGTGATAATAAAAAGGAGGGCAAACTATTTCTGTTACCTCAAGTTCAGTTGAATGAAGGTGAGATATAAAAGACTGAAATGTTATTTATTCCAGTCTATTATCTCAGACATTTTTCCCTTTCCACTTGGGGAAGTCAAGTTATGCACCAGAGTTGTCTATAAATGTGCTTCTAAGAAAGAGCTAGAAGTTAAAGCACACAAGAAGAGTCAGTCTGGATCAAACCAAAGGCCTGCTCAGTCCAATCATGAACAACTAGATGCCTGTGGGAGGTTTACAGATAGGACATGAATGCAGTTGCCCCCTTCAACATGTGTTCTCTAACAGCTGGTGATCAGAGGGATACTGGAAGTAATACGCAGCCTTCATGACTAGTAGTCCTTTATACCATCCTAGTCCATTAATTTATCTAATATCCTTTTAGAGTCGTCGAAGTTGGTATCCCCTGCTACTACAGTGGATTCCATTGTTGAACTATGCACTATGTGACAAAGTACTTTCTTTTTATTCTTTCTGATCTCCCACCATTTGGCTTCAGAGGATGTAATAATTTGGATAAGAAGTTGTGGCTTATTTTGTTGGCAGGATGGTAGAGAATATTTTTCTTTATTCAAGGACTTGGGGTAAAGAAATGAACCACAATAGGCTAGTATATAGCATATAGATTTTAAATTTACTGTGTTAACTATTTGAAAAATGTTTTTTAAAAATACACAGGAATTATAATATGAGTTAGAGGAAGCTAATGTGTGTTTCTTAAACTAACAGTCTGAAACTGATGAGAATAGATAAAGATGTTGAGATTTTTAGTGGTACAAATTCAGTCATTGCAGGAAAAGTAAAATGCAGTGGTTTGGGTGTTGTGCTGGGACCCTGGAGACCTGGGTTTGAATCCCCATTCAGCTATGGAAATCTCCTGAGTGACTTTGGCCAAGTCATACTCTCTCAGCCTTAGAGGAAGGCAGTGGCAAAACCACCTCTGAGCAGTCTTGCCAAGAAAACCCTGTGATAGGTTCACCGTCAGTTGGAAACGACCTGAGGGCACACAACAACAAGCAACAAATACTAACAGTTAGGGCACTTAATATGTGAGTAGATGACAATAGAGCATGGAGTCTTTGTACTTAAAAGACTATAAAGGAAGAAGTCCAGGGCCTAATTTGAGGGAAAAGTTTTATGTTTGGTGGGACAACAGTGATCGTAGGCAACATGACTGTATATCACTGCCAGTGTCAGAAGGACTATGATTATGTACATCAGTTGTTTGAGAACACCAGTTGCACCTATGTCCTTCAGGTGAACATTCTATTGGCAACTAGTTGTCCATTGTGTGAACAGAATGTTGGATTAGATAGCCCTTTGATCTAATCCAGCATGGCTCTTCTTATATTCGTGTCTTACATTCACTTTTGAAATAAAATATGTAAACATATGTACCTAGTTTTGATTAAGATGTATAGAATGGATGATCCATGAGACCCTGAGACATGATATCATGTGCTGGTTCTAGTAAGTAAAACTCTGGTAATAGAATTATCTGTGATGGAAGCTTTAAAATCAGACAGACTGAATTGTGTTACTTCTATTTGCACTTATATTATTATCTAAGGCTGAATTAGATAAGCTGCAGGAATCCATGACCAAATCTTATGTCTCTTTAAATATTCTTTAAAAGCACATGGCAGGATAGTAATGGGATCGGGGACTGTGTATTGCTGAGTCATCTGATTTAACCATTCTGTCCATGAAATGTGGGTAATGTATGTTCTGTCCTAGCTTTTGTTTGCCCTGTTAGGTAAAACGTATAAATTTAGTTTGAATTCAGTTATGATACAACAAGTGTTTGGGCTGGAACTAATCACTGTGATGTAGTAGATACGTGTGTATTTGAAAATATACTTTTCCCCCAAAACAAAGAATTAGTAAGATACTTAGTTTTTGGTTGTTTGTGTTGGGTTTAATACTGGGTTTAATATTCAAACTCTGTTGTAATGGAATGCACTATGATTTGACAGATTGGCACTGTAAAAATACTTTTTCTAAAAAGCCAAGCTTTTCTACTATTTAAAAAAAATCCAAGAGTTTTCTAGTACTATGCATTAGAAATGTAGTGTTTCAAATGTTTTCAGATGTCACACAGCTATTTCAGGTGAGTTACACTTTCACCTCAATGTAAGAGGAAACCTTTACAGATTTTGAGATGTCTGAATTTTTAAAAGTAGCACGTTATTCAGGTAAGGATATTAGTTGGCTATTACTAGTTTCTTCATATAGAGAGGAGATTAATTTGATTAGACTACAAATTGCTTTTTACCTATTTTTTTTTAATTACCTAATCTGGCTAATAAAATATTAATGTGCATTTTGTACCAAAAGCCCAGTTACTTGTCAGGCTATTAAAAACAATAGGCTCTAGTGGCTCCTTTAAAGAATAACAAATTTATTATGCCATATCATCAGATGCTTAAAATGTTACTTGAAGTTGGCAAGTAAAGAGCTGCATTGGCCTAGATTCTTATTTTTGTTGCAACATATGAATTTAGCTATGCCTTTTTAAGGTTCTCGTAGTAACAATGAAGACTGTTTTCATTGGCTTTCAATATTAGTGTAACTCATGTGTGTTTACTTTTTTCTAAAACAGTGCAATAGTGAAAGAGCCAAGGAAGAAGCTTCTAACAGCTTTGACAAGTTGTTTGATGTTTTAGAAGAGAGGAGAGCAACTGCACTCAGGGCTATTGAAGCTTCCAAAAACTTGAGACTGGAGAAGTTGCATTCTCAAATAGAAGAGTATCAGGGACTACTAGAAAATAGTGGTCTGGTTGGATATGCCCAAGAAGTTCTCAAAGAAACAGACCAGTCTTGTTTTGTTCAGACAGCTAAACAGCTTCATGACAGGTATGTCATTTAACTTCTGAAAGTGTTTAAGGTTTACTTTGGAACATGATTTGTTCTGGACTGTGAGTTGGATATAAAACACTGTGCCTGGTACTTTGCTCAATACATGGTGAATACTCTCATATCTCACACCGAGCCACTTGCATGGTTTGGAAGACCCTTGCATTAATATACAGTACAGTCAGTTCAGGGGTGAAAACTAGCAACCTCCTTGTATACTAGCAAAAACACTTTCTACTCATGTATTCGACCCTTTGAATCTAAACTTACGTTACAAAATCACAGGACTCCCACGCAGCTCCCATCCATTTTAATTGGTTTGCATAGGATAACATCCCAATGGATTGTGTTTCCACCCTCTTTAATTCTATATGTAAATTATGCAGTAGAAAATTATGAGTTAATTAATACATATTCAGCTGCTGCTAGTTTCAATTCCATTGTAACATAGGAAGTTGACTTTAAAATAATACTTTTCCAAAGGATTAATTTGCTAATTCTGAAATATTAGTAACAATTTTAGAATAATGATTATAAAATAAAATAATTAAAATTAAGTTTAATAGTAATTTTAAAAATGGTGTAACTTTTGTTTTATTCTGTTGTAAGATTTTTTCGTTAATAGCTTCTCTTTTTTCTTGCTTATAAGAACCTAAAAGCTAATTTGTTATACAGTGTGTATATCTAGCTAGTAAACTTCTTCCACATACAGAATTCAAAAAGCTACTGAATCATTGAGGAGTTTTAGACCTGCGGCCCTAGCTTCTTTTGAAGATTTCATTATTGACATAGCAAAACAGCAGGAGGCTCTTGGAGATCTGTCTTTTCAGTCAAATGGTAAGTTTAAATGGAAGGAGTGCTCAATGTCTCTCCACATCTTGGCCACAAACATTCTGTCTTTCTGTTTTCAACTTTCTTCAGAAGTTGGATTTATACTATGTAACAATGATATCCTAATGGAAATTTCTAGGGGAAAAAAAGACTTTACGGGTATAGTTATGAATTGAAAATTTTTTGGAAGCAAAGCAGATCCTAGATATTTGGGAAATAGGTCATGAAGTTTTAATTTATTTATTAACTTTATTTATATCTTGCCTTTTCCCCAAGACTGAAAGACGAGAATATTAAGATCAAGTTAAGTTCTGATTCCTTCAGGGCGTGTGTGTATACATGGAAGCACATGTTGGAATTCCTTTTTCTCTCTGTATCAGTGGATTAAGGCATATTGTAATTGGCAGTGAGTCAAGGAATGATATTAGCAGGAGCAACCAAGAGCATTCCTAATATGTCATTGCCAAGCAAAGATAGATATTAAGAACAGAACTGTTGTTGGGTGAAAATGACAGCCCAGGTTCAGTATATTACAGTAGGATGCCTGTTTTGTGGACTGAGTGTCTCTTTCTTAAGACTTATTCATTTTACAAAGTTAAATTAAATTGATTTTTAAATCTAAATTAATCCTTGTATATTTGATTCAGGTGTTGATATACCAGAAATCAATGAAGAACAGACCAAAATGTATAACAGAGCTTTGATCTGTTGGGATCATCCACAGAAAACAAGCACAGCTGATACTTACATCCTTGAATACCGTAAAATTAATAGAGAAGAAACTAGCCCAGTTTGGCATGAGAGAGAAGTCTTCAGCAAGAGTGAAATAATCTCTGACCTTGACACAAATAGCAGTTACGCCTTCAGGGTCAGAGGATATAAAGGATCTTTCTGTAGCCCTTGGAGCAGAGAAGTTGTCTTACACACACCACCAGCTCCAGGTAAGATATTTCAGCAGTTCCCTAATTGTCAGCTAGAAGAGGTTTAGGTCTTCATATGGCTATCCATGTATGTGTGTGTGCATGTACCCAATGAGCGAGTTATATTAAAATACCACACGTTATTTAAGTTCCTTACATTCTGCCAGTTATGTTGAACCTGAAGAGTTCACCCAAATAGATAGTTATCACTATGAATCCCCAAAGGTAATCCAAATAAATATAATGGAATGTACCTCAAACTAACAATATGGCATGTTTTTAAAAAGGTGTGTTAAATAAATGAGGGACAGACATTAATTGGGTCTCCCTGGTGTTTATTTTCTGAGCTGGAAAAGAAACAATTAGTTATTGTGTGAGAGGTAGAAGGCACCTTTGCTTTTTGGATATTTGTAAAGCTAAAAACTATATTTGTAATACTAAATCAAACACTTACAGTGTGTAGTTAATTCCTTGTGCTTCCTAGTCCATTATGCATCATAGGAGTTATGGTGACAGTATATTGTAGTAATTTATATCTGAGAATCCCTGACCAATTTGCTATTAAGAATAAAAGGCAATGTGTAAAAACCTTTATCTCTCCATATTTGGAATCTCGTAGTCACTCTTGTAGAATGTCTTTTTTAAACATTATAACTGATTAGAACATATGGACTTAAAATCCATATTTATTTTTCAGTTTTTAGTTTTCTTTTTGATGACAAGTGTGGTTACAATAGTGAACATCTCATGCTGAATGCAAGGAGAAATGCCGTGGAAAGCAGGGCTGGATTTCCTCTGCTTTTGGGAGCTGAACGTATCCAAGCAGGCTGCTATACAACCTTAGACTACATTGTTGGAGACACTGGTATTGTGAAAGGGAAGCATTTCTGGGCTTTCCATGTGGAGCCCTATTCGTATCTTGTGAAAGTAGGAGTTGCATCTGATGTTAAGATCCAAGAATGGTTCCATAATTCTCGTGATCTAACTAGCCCAAGGTAAGTAACTTTTTCTTGGTTGTATAGTCTCTCATGTACATACTCTTTCGCAAAACGTTAAAATTTTTCCTAGTCAAAATAATGGCTACTTTGCTCCAGTTATATTAATCTGGTATTGTGATTGAAGCAGTCAGTATTTATAGCTATTCAGTTCTGTACAATGAACTGTGTAAGTAATTCTTCTGCTTGCTCAAGGAAACTTTGGTTCTTTTTTGTTGTCTTTCTGACTCACACAAATGGGTCATCTGTGTCTGTGTGTCATAGGAACCTCCTAGAGCCTTGACATGCAGAGCTGTTCCCGTAGCCTCCAGCTCAGATGGAGTCTCCTTGACAGAGAGTTCAGGAGATGAAATTGGTTCCAGTATCTGCAGAACTTAGGTGTTCTTCAGTCCAGTTAGAGAGTGACACTCAGAGGTTGGCGTGAAAACAGCCTCCTCAAGCTCTTCTATTTGGCACAGTGTCAGAGGGCGAGATTGTCAGATCTTCACCTTGAATTCCAGCATGTTCTTCGCCTCTGAATTGTATACATCACTCACTGCCTTCTTCACTGCCTGCCTGGGGCCATCCTCATTCATCTTGTTGACATCGCTTCTTGAGTTTGAGGTCAGACTCTGGCAGCTCATGTTGGGTGCACAAGTTGTTTAGGTCTTGGTCCCATAGTCCTTGGTCACAGGGTTCTCCATCACAATGTTGGTACTGATACGACTTGGAACAGCACTGGTATTGACATGACAGAGAATGTTACAGTCAGAGGGATTCAGAACAGTACAGGGCCTGTGCTGATTGGGTTGGATCCTATCTGAGTGATATTCATCCCGTGAGTATGCTTATTATGGCTACAGCTATGACCATTACTGTCAGTATGGAGAAACTGGCCCTTGCCAGTTGCATTGCAGTTGATATTGACACTCTGACCCTGCTTCAATACTGTCCAACTTGGTGTACTGAGCAGGGTGTTCTCTGTCTCTGGACTGACTTCAGCTTCAATTCCTGTTTACACACAGGTGCCATCATGAGAACCAGTGCAGTCTGCTATATCAAGTTGTCAGTGATCACCTCTGGCCTTGCCATCTCAAGCTAGACCATGATCAGTACTGTTGCTGGAGCTGAGGTATATTCTGCTCCCCTCCGCATCCCTGCACGATCCTGGCCATCAGTCTCAATCAAAGTTGTTGGGATTTGATAAGTATTTGGATTCTCTGACCTTCTACCTGTGCTCTTATGTCCAGTGGTTCTGGGAGACTATGACCTGGCTTGTCCCACAGAAGAAAACTGAACGACTGTTTTGGGTAGTTGATACAGGTTCAATCTGGCTTTCTCACCACTCAAAGCTGTTCTTGGTCTTTATGGATGCAGTTCAAGTCTCTCCAGAAGAAGCATTCTGTGCTGGTGGATAGAGAGGGCAAGAAGCTAGATGTAATTGCGCACAAATTTTACTCAACAGCTGTCCTCTCTTTCCCTGTATCCAAGAGTGACACATATATGTGGGCATACCAGCAACACCTGTGGGAGAAAATGTTGCCCTTCCTTGACAAGCTCCTGGAAGAGGACAGGAGGATGGCCTCCATCTTGCAGTTGGAGGCACACAGGTTGCCAGCTCAACACACTGCAGACTGTGGTGGGAGGACTCTGGCACAGTCTGTTGCTCTATGCACCATGTGTGGCTCTGTTTTTCCCACCTCTTAATATCAGGCCAGAGGAATAATAGAAGAGCTTCCCCTTTGAGGAAAGTAGTCTCTTCAGTAGCGAGATAGTTGATAAGCTTGAGCACACATCTTATCCTTGCTTCTGCTGGACGTGGCATTGTGCAGTGTCCAAGTGATCATACAGGCCAACGGCAGCTCAACAGTCCAGGTCTGTGGCATCTTCCTCCTCAAGAAAGTCTTTGTCTTTGAGGTGATACTGGTTGCAGTCCTTTAAAGAAAGCACCAAGAACGGAGCAAGTGACATGTTTGACTTTTTCTCCAGCTCTGTCTCCACCTCCATCTCTCCTTTCCATGACAGGCTCCAGAGATACCATCACGCTTGGACTTCCATCACCTCAGACTTGTGAGTCCTTGACATTGTACAAAGAGCAATAGAGTTTTGGAAGTATCCCCCCTTGGAAGTACTTTTGCATCATTCCCCCTCCACCACTCTTTGAGGAAGTGAACACCGTCCTACTCAAGGGGGCAAAGAGCCTGTCACTCTCACATCTATCTGGTGGCAGTTCTTTTCCCACTACTTCACTGTGTCAAAGAAAGACAGTGGTCTGTGCCCCATCTTGGATCTTCGGGACATCAATTTCTACGTAGAGCCCAGACGTTTCAGAATTGTTTGTTTCGGGTCCATACTTCTATTGTTGCAGAAGAGAGGCTGGCTCACAGTGCTGGATTCAAAGGATGCATATTTTCACATTCATTTGCTTAGCATTGGGGAGAAAAGCTTATTGATTTCACGTCCTCTCCTTTGGACTCTGCACCACTCCTCATGTCTTCACAAAATGTATGGTGGTGGTGTGGCTCAGGCAGCAAGGAGTCATTCTGCTTCTGTACATCAATTACTGACTCCTTGTTGTCCATTCTCTTGCCCATCACATCACCAATAACCAGTTCATGCTCCACCTTCTAGAATCACTGAGCCTCATTATAAATTTCAACAAGTCTCATGTGGATCCATCCCAGCAGGTGAGGTTTATAGGTGCCCTCCTAGACTCCTGTTTTCCTGTAGCCTTCCTACCAGATGACAGATACATTCTGCTCTGAGGTACCGCCACAACTGCAGGATGTGTGCAGGAGATGTCCTGGTCCTTTTAGGCTTCATGGCTTTCACAACTACAGCGATGTTGTTCATGAGATTCAGAATGAGACCTTTGCAAGCTTAGTTTCAGTCGTGCTTTATCCCACTATTCAGCTTCCCCCACTAGAGCCTTACCATCTTGAGAAGTGTTGCTTGGTCCTTGGCATGGTGGATCAACTCCAGAAATGTATAGGCCGACAACACCATTGTGTTTCTCTACCTGAACAAGCTGTGTGGAATGAAATCAGACACCCTGCTCCACTTCTGTCTGTGGGACTGGTGCATTTGCAGAAGCATCTCCATCTTGCTGATTCACCCTCCAGGAGAAGAGAATGTCCTAGCAGATACCCTCAGCAGGATGCTGGTGCCTTGTTACAAGTGAAAACTGCATCTGGGCACTCTGAAAGGTATTACAAGGTGAAGCACTCCAGAGGTAGACCTTTTCACTTCATTCCAGAACAACCAGTGTGGACTTTTTGTCCCTGGATTCATCATGGGAAAGGTTTTCATAGTGATGCCTTCCTGTTTCATTGGGAGGTCCTGTCATGTAAGCTTTTCCTTCATTTCCTCTCAACACCAGAGTGATAGCCAACACAGGGCATGGTGCATCTTGGTTACATCATGGTGGCCCAGATAAGTTGAGGTTTGCCCTGCTTCTTTACCTGTGTTGGGGAGATTTTCTCAAATAACTGTTCTGATTAGACCTCCTCATGAACCACAAGAGCAGAGTGATGTACCCGCAACTACAGACACTCAGAGTGACAGCCTGGAAGGTGTTTCTCTAGCTTCCTAACTTGATGTTGTTAGGCATGTTATTTTGGCTGCGCATAGGTCTGCCACCCAACATTCTTATGAATCTAAGTGGAAGACATTTCTCTCCTTCTGTCACCTCAAGAGAGCTCTCTTGCTTAAGCACAAGCTGATAATGTACTAGAATTTCTTTTGTCTCTATTGAATGGAGGACTCTCACTTTCTTCATTCAGTTGCTACCTGGTGGTTATTTCTTGGGACTCGCAGACCGTTGACAAGCCTTCTTACTTCCAGTGATCTTTAGTTAAGAGGTTTCTTAGGTGATATCAAAACCTCCAACCCCCAGTGGTTGGCTCTACATCTTCCTGGAGTCTTGAATTGGTTATCTCTTTGTTGTCAAGGAAGCCTTTTGATCCAATTGCCTTGTGTGACTTCAGGCTATGTACCTTGAATATGGCCTTCTTGGTAGCTATAACTTCAGCCAGAAGGGCAGGAGTATTGTGTGCCCTTAAGGTAAACCCTCCCTATCTCCATTTCCAGAGAGAAAAGGTGGTTCTCCATCTGGATATTCCATTTCTACCCAGTGTGGCTTTGGCTTTTCACCTCGCCCAGGACATTGTGTTGCCTGCCCTAATGCAGAACTTTGTGTTGGAGTTAGAATGTGCCCTCCATTGTCTGGATGTCTTGACAGGTACCAGCATTTTATGTGGACAAGGCTGCTCCTTTCCACAGGTCCCAAAGACTCTCTTAGCCATCCCATCAAAGCTATAGCTATGTCATTTGCATTTCTGGGATGTATTCCATTGCAGAAAATGTATAGAGTGGCCGTATAGTCCTAGCCTTCAACCTTCATATGCCATTATAGACCAGATGCAGGATATAAGCCTGAGATCAGGTTTGCAAGAGCCATGCTGTTATCCTGCCTCGTGTGACACATTCCTTCTATGGTGAGTAGCTTGCTAGTCTCTCATTTGTATGAGTCAGAGACCATGAAGAAGAAGAAGATGTTGATTACCTGTAACTTCTTTGAGTGGTCATCTGTATGCTCACACAACCCTGCCCTTCATCCCCTCTCTGCTTCTTGGCTGCTGCTGCTATGGCATTCAGGAAACTGAAGGACTCAGTGGGAAGTGTGCTGGTCAGATGTATCAATAGAGGTGGAGCCTAACTAATAGCTCTAGAAGGTTCTGAACAATGCACTGTGTAGGAGCAGGTGATGTATTTATGTTGGTTAACAGATGACCACTCGAGGAATCACAGTTACAGCTAAGTACCTGTTCATCTCTGCATGTTCAGTCATTTGCTCTCCATGTCCTTTCTCCAATGGAGAGTTCCAGAAACAATTTGCCGTGACATTTGGGTGTGAAGTGGAACTGCCGTTCAAAGGAGCCCCGTTCTACTTCCATGGCTCACCTCTCTCATTCCCTTGCCTTTTGCATGCTGCGGCGAGAGGCAAGGGAATGGGAGGAGGAGCTGCAGAAGGGAGAAGGAGGGCTCATTTGAGCCTCCCTACTCCATTCTGTTGCCTATTGCCTTGGTATGAGTTCTCAGCACTGGGGCCAGAGGCAAGGGAATGGGAGGAGGGGCTCCAGAGGGAAAAGGAAGGCTTACCTGTGCCCTCCCCCATTTCCTTGTCTTTTGTCTGGGCGCTTGAGTTCTTTTTCCATGCCTGGCAAAATGCAGGGGAATGGGAAGAAGAGAAGCGGGGAAGGCACATGTGTGTCTTGTGAATAATCAAATTCATGAAGGTCAAACCCACAAATCTGGAAGGATGACCGTATGTCTAACTTGGAACTGACACAATTGTGTGTAGATGTAACAAAATCATTAGGATGCTTAACGAGCTAGAAACCATATGTATTCTACATACACACATATATTCAGAGAGAGAGAGATACTCCAAGATGCTATAATTATATGAAGTGTAAAAATTAGATCATTTCTCAGTTTGGGAAAAAAGAGAAGTTATCCTAAAATACTTAAAATATTTCCATGTTACCTAGAAAATGGAAAATTGGTTTTATTATGTAGCCAAAACCTCTAGAAAATTTGCAGCCTATGTTTGAAACTTGAAGTATGAAATGTATGCCACAATAGGAGCGGGCCCCAAAACAGGCCATATCAACCATGGAAAGACTCACCAAGTGGGTGTTTATTGTCCCTTCACATCAATAGGTTTGATCTAGAGAAAGAGACGATTTCCATTTGTGATTTTGACTTCCTTATGCTGCAATGATTTCTTAAGGGATTTTAGCCTCCAAAAAAGTGCCTTGTTTTCTTTCATAAAATGTAGGTAGTAGCAGAAGAGTGTGTTGCTACAGAGAGTTGTGTAAATGGGAAATTGGTCCTTTCAAACAGGCTTTGTGAATAAGTACCTACAACAAAATTTTGCAGTTTATTCTCCCATCCTACCAGGAAATGCTCATGTTTATGGTTCCTTTCAGCCAACTGTGCTATTTTCTGAAGTTATTAGAAGCTGTGAGGATCTCAAATAGGGCATGTCTCTCCCCCTCTTCCCAATTTTCCATACTTACATAAAAGCTCAGGGTTCTTCCAGACATGGGGTTACATCCTTGTTTCCCAGTGGTCAAGTTTAGGCTTCATTTCGGTTAGAACTCATACCTCAGTTCACCGAGAGAGTGTTTTTTTTTTTAGGGGGATTTGTTTTTGAAATGAGTACGTTGAAACAATGTTCTTTCACATAGCATGTACTACCTTGCTTTATTCAGTTTCTTGTTAACCTGATGTTCCTGATTCCTTTTTAATAATTTTCCCTTCTGAGTATTGGTCACTCAGAGGTATGTCTGCACAGTTTACATGGAAAAAGTGAAAAAAGTTGATACTAGCAATGTTATATCCTTAAACCGTGCTTGATTTAAGAAGAGGCAAATTCTCCCCAAAGTTTCTGCACTTAGAAAGAGAGGCAGCTGTGTACTGCTTTAATTGGCATAATTATACAAAAGCACAGTGGTGCAAAAGGTCATTGCGGGTGTTGCAAGTCATTACCACAGGGTTTCCAGTCATTACTAAAGCTCTGCAGTACTGACGCTATGTCTGTTGAGAATGCTTGACCCATTTTTTTTAAAGTGCAACCGTAACTTTAAATTGATAAAGAAATAAAGGGCCAAAGATGGCAATTTGTTCATGATTACTTGCCCAAATCAGAACCAATCCTCTTTTTCATCTGAAGCATGGGGGGGGGGGCTAACCAACCTTCTTTCATTGGATGACTGTTCCAATATTGTGGCTGCCATAGGTCTGTTGTGATACATACTTAGTTAGTATTGGCTGCCTGAACTTAGAATCATAGAGTTGGAAGAGACTTGTCCTGAAGCACTTAGTTACTTTGTTCATAAACCTTGTTTGCCCACAATAATAGAACTGACAAGTGCCATCTTTTTTCCCCCCTTAAGATTACAGTTACGTGACAGGGGGAGGAAAATCTGTCATCACGAAGAGAAAGGCCAGAAGGAGGTGGAGGGGGGAAGAATGGAGAAAAGGTGGACAACTTTTAAACATTAATATAGTTTAGAATTGATATTTCTTAGTACTTAATTGAGTATAATTGTTACTGGAGACATAAGTTTCCTATTAGGTCCTCTCGTATTCTTTGACTTAATATAAACAAAGATGCAGTAATTAGTCCGCTTAGCTATGTGTCTTTTAGCCTTCCTGTTTGCTCTTCCTTTCTTTAGCTAAGAAGATAAAGTAAGTAGATAAAATATAAATTCTGTTATAAAATGTGCAAAACAAAATTTTGTTTTCTGAAAAAAAATCTTCATGTGAGTCTTCATGCAGTCAAAGTTCAGTTTTTATTTATCATACTGTAGAATACACCCTGGGGAATACTAGCTAAGCATGGAATACTAGCTAAGCATGGATTGCTCAAAGTAAGGGGTTGAAGTTAGTCATGCAGCATTTTGTTCATTTCATCATACTGCCTGTATTTTTATCATCCCAGATGATTTCTCTTATTAACTTTTTCTGCTGAACTGAGAGAAAGAGTTATGTGCTGAGACCAGAGCTAACCCATTTTTTTTCATTGCACGCATAAACAGAGTGGAATCCCCAGAAAGTGTTTGTCTTATGCATCTCCCCCCATCATTACCTCTGTCCATATAAAGAAGAAGAGCCAGAATCTAGTTTTATTTAAATAGATTCCTAATTTGTCATCAAGGAGAATGAGGAATTGTTGTTTAAAAGAAAATACGTCTGTTATTAAACCAGCCAGCGCAGTTGTTTAACTCATTGGCTCAATAAAAGAGATGCTATTTTAAACCACAAATGCTGATATGCACATAATGGCAAATCAAATATCTGTTAAATAGAAAGAATGAGGATTTCTTTCTCTTCTTGATCGCATGGGGAGAACATATGGGAGTAAGGAACATTATGAGTGTGAGGTTTCATACGGGTTCTTTCCACATGTATGCATAACACTAAATCCAAGATGTAGTATTACATGCAAACATTTTTAGTTCTCCTAGTTACTTCTGGAAGCACTTTCTCTTTCTCTTTTAAAATTAAATGCAGTAAAATTAGATCTAAATGTTACGCAGAGTTTCTTAAACCCACATGTAGGTCTTTTTTTTTTAAGCACCAGGTGTAGTGGGGCTTGCAAGACAAAATTGTTAAGTTGAAGAGTTTATTTTTTCCCTTCCCAACCATTTTGCTGCTGGTGGTGGTCCTACAGATTTCAAAGTCTTCCTGAAAGCATTTTCCCTTCATCTTTCTGAGCTGTACTGTTTTTCCCAACTTGATTCTTTGAAAATGAAAGTAAGCCTGCTTTGGTAGAAAAACTGCTTGTGGATGTGGGCTTCCTCTTCCTCTTTCCTGTTCCTCTCTCTCATACACACAGCTTACAAACATGCTCACCCACCATGTCTCTTCCTGCACCTTTCTTTCACTCTCCCCATCCATTCACTACATTCACTGTCTTAGCAACGTGGACTGAGAACATTGGTTTCCTGAAACAACAAGGATTTGAGCATGTTCATACAAGAAAATCAGTGTCATAGGATCTATAATGTGTGTATGTAATATGCATAGAATATGTTAACTTTAACCTAAATTTTTAGGATGAATACAGCAATATATCTCTGTCTGTCTATGTATCTGTCTGTCTGTCTGTCTCTCAAAACCAAAACATTATACTTCTATCACTGAAGTAACAATACAAAATTTATCTGTATGCTGGACTGCTAGAAATGAAGAACATCTTATGAACTTAAATTATGACAGCGTATGTAGAGTGCAGGATATGTAGAGTGCAGATCTATTCTTTTTAAGCTTTCAAGAGTTGTATTTTCAACCTGTGACACCCAGTGGTCCAGTTCTAGGAACTATAGCTTGGAAGCACAACTGTGTTCTCTCCATGCTAGGAATAGGATCTTGCCTGCTCACCCTGCTTCAGTTTCTGAGCATTACCAGAGTTGGTCTATATTAGGTACTTGAAACCAGAGTGCCACAAACTTTGTCCTAGATTATCTAGAAGCCAAGGATGAATTGGCTCATAACATATGCCAAAGTCCACTATGCAGTGCCTGGCAATTAGAAGGAGTTAGATAGGAAGTAGTTAAAGGAAATTAAAATTTTTAACTTGTTCCACATATAATTTTATGATGTGTTCTAAATATGAATTTATGATAGTTCCTTTGTACACTTCAAACTGTGCACTTAAAGATAATATGCAAATATCACATAAAGAAAGCACCATAACCCACGCTACACATCCATCTTGGAGAAAGCTTTGTTGATGCAGAAAAATCATTTGGCTTTATTTGCAATCGTGCTAGTAAACATTGCCATCAAAAAATTCTTTTCAGATGAGCAGCAATTTTATGGTTTCAAAAAGTTAGAATCCATTTGTTTATGTTTATCGTGCTGCTCTATTATCATAAACTTTTGTCTTAACATTTTATGTATTCTGAATTCTAAAAGTTTAATTGCACTAATTCAACAGCAATTCTTAGACAGTTTTATAATGCTATTTACTATACTGTTATATCTCAATGGTTGAAAGGTATTATTTCTTAATCTTTTTCAAAGGATTTTAACCATGCAATCCCTTTTACAGTTGTTACACTTGAATTTCAGTTACCTAAACACTTTGGTCCTTTCCCCGAGCAGAGCACACAGTAAATGAGAGGGAGGATTACTCTACATACCTTTTAACTCTATGCTTGAGTATGGATACTTTGTATCTGGCAGTACAGATCAGATATATATCTTTGAATTGATGTGGTATCTCTTAAAATGGATGTAACGTGCCTTCAAGACACAAACCAGATTCCTTTGTGCTGTGTTTGTAAATCATATTGACGTGATCCAGGAAGGAACAACCCTTTCTTTATTTTTTTGTTACATCATTTAATTATTTAGAAGATTGATGGCTTTCTTTCAGATGAATGACATGCAAGATGGACTACTGCAGATATTTAACAATGTAGAACTTCATTAAATTTATGCATGCATAAACATAACATGTCCATAGTCTTTTGGCTAGTGCCTGTTTTCTTTCTTTATCTTGTTTAAATGGCTAACCAGAAGAAACCTCTCTTCTCTACCAGTATTCATTAAATCAGCTTAAATGTCCCTCGTTTTTTGCCATGAAGACATAAAATTATCTTTTCCCCCTTTGAATATTGAGCAGTATACAATAGATCAGGGCTTTCCAAACAGTGTGTCGCAACATGTTAGTGTGTTGTCTCCCTGGGCTGAGAAACACCCCCCACCCTTGCCTCTCCTGCTGCCACCACCGCAGCAGCGGGACAGGATCAGGTAGGAAGGCTGCCTTTCCCGCTGCTGCTGCCCTCACTGAGGTTTTTCCTTGGTGAAGGCAACCGAAGCGAACCAGGATCAGGTAGTGGGGCTGCCTTTCCTGCTGCTGCTGCCCTTGCCAGCATCTTTGCTTGCTGAGGGGGTCTTTCCTTGAGGTCTTTCCTTGGCGAGGGCGAAGGCAGCCAACCAGGATCAGGAAGAGAGGCTGCCTTTCCTGCTGCTGCTGCCGCCTTCACTGGGGTCTTTCCTTGGCGAGGGCGACACCAGTGGGCCAGGATCAGGTAGAGGGGTTATCTTTCCCTGTGCTGCTGTTCTCACTGGGGTCTTTCCTTTGCGAGAACAATGGCAGCAACCCAGGATCGGGGGGGGGAGCTGCCTTTCCCACTGTTTAACCTCTGGTTTCCAATAAAACTGAATTACTGTGTCGCGAAATGACGCATGTCCAAAAAGTGTGCCACCAACATGAAAAGTTTGGAAAGCTCTGCAATAGATGATTCTTTCTCCCTGTTTCTCATACGCTGTGCAGCTGCTTACCAGACAATCTATATTCATATACAAGGTTTTAAGGATCAAGGCTTTATTGTCCAAATGTTGATGTGCTGTGCTGTGAAAGATGCACTGTAAATCTTAAATAATGTGACATTACTTGCAGTGCATATAAAATCATGTGTTTTTCTTCTAGATATGAACAAGACAGTGGTCATGACAGTGGGAGTGAAGACATCTTTGTTGAATCCTTGCAACCTTTTACACTGGTAACGTTAGGTATGAAGAAATTTTTTATTCCAAAGGCTTCTCCTGCTCCAGTTACTCCTAAAGATTCTGTGAATAGAATTCTTCCCATGCCATCAAGCATTGGAATCTGCCTTGATTGTGACAAAGGCAAAATTGGATTCTATGATGCAGACCGGATGAAGTGTCTTTATGAGCGTCAAGTGGATTGCTCTGGTAAAATGTATCCAGCTTTTGCATTGATGGGGAGCTCAGGAATTCATCTGGAAGAAACTGTTGCAGCAAAATACTTGCAGTACCAAGATGAAGACATGTAATGCCCAAGAATCCATCTTTTGCATTGTGTCTTAATTACACCATATCTCCTAAGTGCTTTTGCTGCACCCTTGCTTTTGAGTCTTTCTGTTCATTTGTTTTCTTTTAACTGCAGAAAGAAACATTAATCTCTGTCAACTGTAGTGCCCAGAAAATTCTTCCTGAAACCACTCGTTTGACTGCCTTTTGGCCTGCAGTGATCTTGAATGCTTGGATCAGCAGCCTCATTGCCTTCCATAGGCTGGAAACCTGCCTAATTTTAACTCCTTGCATAGCTAACACTGACGTTCACACTCCATTTTTTTTTAAAAAATAGAAGTTGGCCCTCACAATACTATTGTAGCTATGCATTGGGTGCACTCACTTTGAAAGGAGCTTGTTTTGAGTACACTGAGTAGTGAGGTATCTTAGTAACTGTCTTTGCATGGGAGCAAAGTACACTGTAAATCCATGCTGCGGTAGAAAACTGCTAAATAGTGGGAAGGGAAGGTGATTGTATCTAAGACAGATTTATTCTGACTTTGTACAACTGACTTTTAAAACTGATATAGTTATATCAATGATAAAAGCAAAGTTCTTCTGTGTGTGTGTGTGTGTGTGTGTGTCAGTACTGTAGGTAACCTCCTATATACTGTATTTAAATATATTTAAATAAGTGCAATTTCTCTTGAAACATCAGATCTTGGTGTTGAAAAGTCTGCATAGATAACAGTCTTCTGAGAGGGGGTAAAATGCAGTCACAAATAATATTTATGGGTCTTTTTTTAAAGAAACACTTCGGTTGGTGTTTTTTTATAACTTCATAAAATAAAGATTTTTAGTGTGTTTAAATAAATGCACTGATAATTACATTTGAGACACTTTTGCCTTTAGGTGTCATCTTTGTTCCAAGTCTGTTAGCTGTACGAAATGGTCTAAAGTTCAATATAAGTCTGCTTAATGTGTGAAACACTTTTTCTGAAAAAGAGGCTTGTGAGGTACTGCAGTTCTGATAATAATTTTCTTTTGATGAAAATAAAATTTGTTTAGTATATTTTACTAAGTATTCTTTATAAAAAATTGAGCATGTAGCAGTTTCTCAAGATATGGCAACTGTTAGTCATTTTGGGTCATAAAGAATAGCCCAAAGTTTTAATTTTATCCTGTGTTTATTTATGAACTCCTGATTAAGCCATACTTTATTTATTGTACAGTGAGATGATACTCTGCTTTAAAGAAATCCTTAACCATAATTTATCAACACATGGGTTTTGACATTTCTGCTGCCTTTATGCACCTACTGTTTGAATTAAAACTGGGATTAGTGCTTGGAGTTAATGAAATGCTTGGGAGCTACAAAAAGTGATGGTTGCTCTTCAGTTTAAGGGACCAGGGAAAAATCTAGCCATCTGTCAATACTGAAGTTCTTGCTTTTCACTAAAATGGAAAACTCCTAAACTAGCTAGAAGGGATGTGTGGATCTTTTTTAAAAAAGGAGGGAAAAACACAAATATTCTACCTGAAAGAGAGAGCACTTTACATGCAGACTAAGCTGAAACATGTTTGGATCATTCACAATATAGCTGCTATAACTGACTAACCTGTTAGTGAACACTGTGATCTGCAAGGCTCTATACAAGCATACATCATGTAGACAGTTTTCCGAAAATATTATTTGAAGCTTTAATGGAAACCATAAGGCCTTGTTTAAAAATATTGTGAAATGGAAGTGTAACTTTTGTCATTTTTTTTCCTAATAAAACATGACAAATATAATGGCTTGTTCTGATTGCATCTCCAATTTGTTATTAAGTTTCTAATTGCAACTATCCAGCAGATTACTGGGTTCTAGATCAAGGAGAGCTGATATCCCATTGGGCTTTGGAGCTCAAAATGTCAATCTCTTGCTTTTATGTAAAGTCAAGGAAGTGAGTGTAAATCTGTTGATTTCCCATGTTTTTGGCAAAAACGGTATTAGTTGAAGCACATGTATCAAGTCATCTTCAGTTAGAAGCATTCACAATTCAGTTTTTCCTTATTTGAATCTATGAAGATAAGGCATAGAAAATTTCATCAACACAATATACTTGTGTTACATCATCAGAATTCATTTGAGTCTTGTCCTTTTTTAGAATTGACATTGTACTAATCACTGCACAAAACTAAACGTAATACAGTTTCTAAGGAAAGCTGCACCACAATTCAGGGAAAGAAAGCAGATTTTACTGAAGACTTTGCTTGTCCAAAGTTGCATCAGCTTTCTAGAAGCAGGAAATAGAAACAGAGTAGGTTCATCACACTGAAAGCTGCTTAAAAGTCCTTCAATGTGAATTACGCAGCTGAGAAGCTAATTTTTGATCATTTAAAAAATCTTAGAAATACCCAGATTCCCAAAGAATATTTTTATAGATACTTTAGAAAGAGGTGCATATGTAAATTTCTTCTCCAAATTAGAATGTGTTTCTGAGTCTCAGGGGTCACAGTCAAGAAGGGACCTCAGACACTTAGCCAAGCCCTTCTGATGCAGGTGTTACAGTACACCTGATAGGTTGCCACCCTACTTCTGCATAAAAATCTTCAATCAGAGAGAGACCACCATTTCCCAAGATGTCTATTCTACTGCCACACAACTTGTACAATCAGGAAATTCTTCCTAATATTGATCCAGCTTCTGTAATTTGAACATATTGGTTGAGGTCTCTGAGGCAACCATATCTAGCTCCTTTGACTTTGCCTCATAGGACTGGATCTCCACTACGTCTGTTGATCTGGAAGTCTTCCAGTTTGTCTATATTCTTTTTTAGTGGAACTGGGCATAGTTCTGGAATGAATGCGATCTGACCAAAGCAGAACACAGTTGCATCATTGTTGATATCTGACCAAAGCAGAATACAGTTACACCATTGCTGTGTGTGATCTGAAAATTACTGTACTTTAGTCACCACGTTACGCTGATGAACTATTACAGCCCCCTAGGTTCTTTTCATGTGTATTACTGTTCAACCAGTATCACTCAAGCTATATTTTTGCATCTGATTTCTGCCTACCTAAATTAAATTTGTCTCTCTTTATATTAATTTTCCTAGTGTTGCATTAGTTCCTCATCTCCTTAAAATTATCTTGAATCCCATTTCTGTCTGGTATTAGCTGTCCCTTCAGGTTGGTGTTATCTCCAGATTTTTTTCCTTGATTGAAATCCCTTATAAATATATTGAAGACATCGGGATCCAAGATAGAACCACACTGTTGCAGTTTCTCATTTCTGTCCAGCTTGATTACAAGCTACTGATGAATACTTGACAAATCCACTGATCAGTAGCACTGGGTAGCCCACATTTTACTCAAGAGAGACAGCTTATCAAAATCATACTAAATACATGATATATATTATTCCAACTGTTCACAACATTTCCCAGATGTACCAAGCTAGAAACTATTTCAAAAAGAAGTAAATTTAGTTGGGCAGAAAATGTAGCTTAATTCTTGTTTAACCCATGCTAAACGATTTATTGTGTAATTTTATACATGTATATTCGGAAATCCAACTGAATTCATTGGGTTTACACCCAGCTAAGTGAGTCTAAAGGTGTAGGACTGAAGGTTTGATTTTAGGAGAATGAACCTCCAGCACTCACATACTACTCTATTTCCCATTGTGTGCTTAAGGAGGAGTGTGGAGACAAAAGACAAGGCCTTGCTTTTTTCTTTTCTCAGACTGGAATGGCAACTCCCCCCCACCATCTGCCAAAGCACCTTACCACTTTATTCACAGTTCTGGCCTTCCGAGAAACACTGCCTTTGTGTAAATAGGGTAAAGCCTTCCAATTGTTAATTAAAACTCCTTTAATGATGTATGGTAGCATGGTTCTGGATAGTTGTAACCACTGAGAAACATTCAGTTGAGAAAATATAGTATAATCTTTATTAAAACAGTGAACAGAATAATATATTGGTTTTACAGAATGCATTTAAATAGTTTCTTATTTCTTTACAACAGCATAAAGGCACAGGTCTCTCTCTCTCACAGACACACACAGCCCTCTGGCTTCCCTCCTTGCCAAAGGCTATGTTCCCAAATCTAGGCCACCCTCTCTGACCAGATTTAACAGTGGTTTGATTTCTCTTTGTCCCTTTTTTAGGCTTTCCCCGAGAAAACAACCCTCTCATTCAATTCCTCTTGATTGAATGAGAACAATTAATAGCATGACAGTTTTGATATTGTTCAAATTCTCTTACTTATTTGGGTATAATTATCCCTAAGGACTTATTGCAGATAATTAATATAATTAAGCTGATAAAAAGTGCATAAGATTTAGGGAGATCGGTGGGCTTAAAGGTGAATCTATAGGGCAAGGTAAATACAGCTAAAATGAATGTTATACCTAAAATTGTTTATGTTATTTGTGGGATTCCTCTACTTATACCTTGCAAGTATTTTCAGAAACTAGATGCATTGTTTAGGAGATCTTTGGGCGGCTCATCTCCAGACAGGGTGTCAACGAAAGGGATGCAAATTCCAATGAAAGAAAAAGGGCTTAGCCTTCCAAATCTTACCCATTTCTGGCACCTCTGTTCAAATGGGCAATGCTCGGTTATCATTTTATTAAGAAAGAAAGAAAAAAAAACAGTGTTTTGCCAACACTTTCAGTAGTTAGAACTGTGTGGCAAATATTATCTGATCGATTGCAATTTGACCCATACACTCATGCCAAAGTGACTTTATGAGGGAATCCAGATTTGAAAACTGCTAAGGAGCCATTTTATAGAAGGAGTGGGAGGATAATGAGATTGTTATCTTAAATTAGATACTTGGTGTTGATTATGAGATTTTTCCACTTTTCGATTTTGCAAGAGCAGTTTAAACTACTTCTATCAGCTAAATGGCAATATCTAACATTTGTCACAATTGCTTGAAACATTTGTTACAATCCAGATTTGGCCCTGCATCTTTTAAGTGCATGTGAGGTTCCCTTGATATTAGAGACATTAATAGGCCAACTAAGTACCCAAATGAACAATTTATATATATGAATTTAGGTAATCTATAAATAAATATTACATGCAAGGTTTACAACAAGAATGGAAAAGAGAATTATCCAGAGAAATACTGATTTCTGACCAAATCAACGGCCCCCGTTTTTAACATTTATAACTAACATGACCGTAGATCTCTGACTATGTCTTATACAGCAGAAATTGTTCTTTTACGTATATTGGTTACCACAACATGTATTCAAGAAAGGGCTTGATGCATCTGATGATGGAGACTTAAGTCTATGAAAATTTATGCTACTAGCTTCTTTCTGTCAGTTAGTTTCAATGGTGCTACAAGACCGCTTTACTAGTTAACTGTATGTCTTTCTGCCAGTATTGAAATCCCTTGCTGAAATCCACCCCGCTCAATTTTTCATGGGTGATTTTGTTTTGGATCTGTAGTCAGAAGAGTAGATTTGTGATTATGGCAATAGTTTCTTATTATCACATATGAGGGTTAAAGATCTGCTAGCTTTTGATTTTTCAATGAAAGCTTTTTTTTCCTGGCAGAATGAATGTATGACACGCAAACACAAAATTTGGTGTTCTCTTGCATAGCCATGTCTGAGTCATACAAAATGCAGGGTAAACAGAGTTAGCCATAAATCAAATTCCCAAATCTGTATTGTGAAGATACCTTCAGCAGTCCAACAAAAAATGCACAAGAAACTGCAACCTTGCAAATTCTCCAGGCAACATCAGGTAAAATGTTCCAAAAAATATTACAGAGTCAGTGGTGAGGGATAACTTGATCTTAAAGGACAGGGCTGCTGACTGAAGTAGGGTTCATTGGGTAGGAGATATTACTCTGAATGGCCCCCAACCTTTTCGGGAATCTAAGAAACATTAAAAGACAATACGTTTTGATTTTTTATTTTGCAAATACAGTCTTTCTCCTAGTCAAAGCTCTCTACGTCTCTAGTTTGAAGGTCAGAGGTCATTTCCACCCCTTTCTTGTTTTTTTTTATTGTATCAGTTTTTGAGGAAGTTGATTTGTACACAGAACAGAGACACTAGTGTTGCAGTTAAAAGCTTCTCATGACAGGCAAGGCAGGCATATTGTCAGAGAAAATGGGGCCTTAATACCTTTCTCTTCAGGTCTGATCAGCTAAGCAGAAGTGCTGTGTACATAAGCAGGAGTGCGTATATTTCCATAGCTGGGTCCATCAGACTCTTCCTCCTCTCCAGGGAAGGACATCAGTCCCACATTGCCTTTATGATGAAAATCCCATGCTGGAAGTTTAATACCTTTGATCTACAGCTATTCAGTTTGCCTAATGCTGGGAATGAATAAGAAGTTTGTTAAGTTTGTTTTTTGATAAAATTCCTTGATAAAACCCCAAAACACCTCCATAATCTCTGACAGTTTTTTTTTTTTTTTGCCTATTCAGGCAGAGGATGTTGAATAATTAACCCTTAAAAGTGAGGCTTCAAATTCTTATGTATTCAGCCATTGTTTTAGTGGTTCATTTGAAGTTTGAAGTTTCTTTCTGACTAGCTCCTCATTTTGAACAGCCACATGGCAGGTGGCTAAACATGAATCTTGCCTTCCTCAGAATAACTGTACCTACGGAATGTGGTTCAATAGCTACAGTGAAAGAGCATATGACTGAGAATTTAACACAGCTGATTTTTGAGAAGTGATCCAAATTTTTTTCTTTCTTTCTTTCTTTCTTTCTTTCTTTCTTTCTTTCTTTCTTTCTTTCTTTCTTTCTTTCTTTCTTTCTTTCTTTCTTCCTTCCTTCCTTCCTTCCTTCCTTCCTTCCTTCCTTCCTTCCTTCCTTCCTTCTCTGGAGAATGATGTCAAAAATCTTGACTTTTTTTAAAACTTGAAATGTGTGAGACAGCTAAACAGGCAAATTCACCTGGCAGGGAATGTCAGAGGCTTCATGTCTTTAAGCTACTGCTTGGACCAGTAAAGAATATGCTGAAAGTATTTGAAGACTGAGCTAAACACACCTGATCTAAAGACTATTTGTAGGTCCTTGGCTCTGCAACTGAAGCTTTCTGTGTGTTTGCTGCCAAGTCTAAACATTGCGCTGGACTACTCCAATACTTTATGAAAGGATGTGTTTGTTTAGCTAGTTTTTTTTTTTTTTAGATCGAGCATTTCCTATCTCAACTTCTTAACTCCTCTATTTCTCAGTTTGAGTAGATATTTTTCTATTTGTTTGTCTTGAGGTTTCCCATATTGCCATTTGCTTCCGCTACTCCACTCTCAATGCTTTAAAGCCTTTGTTTGTTCATGTGTGTGTCTCTGGCTTATCTGAAATGTCTTAAATCACATGGTAAAAAAGTTTGTGACTGAGAAGTAATATATTTGTGAAGGACAACAACTTTTCCTCTGATCTTTTGGGAGCTGTTTCCAAGACAGCAAGGAATGTCTTGAATGGTGGTGTAAAGGGCTACATTTCTGAGAAGTGCCAAATGCATTGTACTAAATATGTTAAATGAGCTGAAAATACCCTGGGCACTGAATAGGAATAATTTCTAAGGATGCAGAACTTACAAGGAGAAATGTTGGTCAAAGACAGCTTTTCTCAAGTTGGTGCCCTTCAGTTGTATTGGACTAACACTAGCCATCTTCATATCAAATGGTTGTGCTGGACAGGAATGATAAGAGTTGTAATTCAACACATACAGCAATCAACAGGTTAGGAGAGACTGCCCTAAGGCCTGTTCTCAAGTCTTGCGCTTCTACCTGATGAACAATATACCATTTTAAATTCAGTTCTCAGTAATGCCATCCAGATGCCTACTACGAACAAGCAGTAGGCCCACCTTCCTTGACATGGTGCCCTTTGTACCTGCTGGGCTACAACTGTCAGCATCATGGCCAGTGGGAATTGTAGGCTGAACACATCCAGAGGCAACAAGTTGTGGGAGGTGTGGCAGGGAAGGCAAGAAGTGTGCAATGAAAGCTGCCATTGGGAGTTGAGCTTCTGCCACCAGCCAGGTGGTTTTTGGAGTCCTTAATGGTACCATGGCCAAATGGTAACAACTGTTCAGTGGAATAGGAGGGACTGATCTGTATTAGTGATTCTCTTAGATACATGTTTACATTAGCCTGGCAGTCTGAGGATGGGAAAAGACTGGAGAATTGAATTTTCCTTGTTACTTATCTGCTTACACTGTCCACATAGCTATAGGAGGGGAGAAGATGGGTCATTCTGGTGCACCCCTGTCCAGGAGCCCCATAATTATTCCTGGGGAATTGAATTGCTGACCAGGGATAGTCTGGGTAGAATTAGTTGTTTAGAAGTCCAGTTCTATCAGTGGCTATGACAGGATGCTGGACCCTGTGGAATGCTTCTCCGCTGTATGCCATTTGCTGCATAATTTATCCTCCAATAAAGCTTAACTTATAGCATTTATGTGTGTCAGTGTTCAGAATGTCTTAGAGTTGGAGAAGGCAATGTGTTGTCCTCCAGAGAAGCTGCAACCCCTATCAGTTCCTGGCTGCAGAGTTAATGGTGAAGGATACTGGGAGTTGCACTCTGATGAAATCTGGAAGGCCAAGCATCCTCCGATTCAGGGACATTGACCAGAAGATCTTCAAGCACTTCTTCACAACCCTAAGTATGCTTTTATTATGTGAAATTTCAGGAGAGCTGTCTCTAGTATTTCTACCACAAAGCCTAAATTAGCTTGCCCACCAAAACTGAGTTCAGGCAATCACTGGCTGCTCCATTGCTCTTCAGGCAGCAGCAGATGTTTGCTCAGCAAGGTTTTTCAGCTCATAAATTTCTGCAGTCATTAATCATCTTGTCCAGTGTTGTCTTTGCCTGGGTTGGCATAATGCTTAATGCAGTAAGGCAACACACACACACTTTCCCTTTTTTCAGATGGTTTACAGTTGCTGTGGGAATAAATAAGCACAGTCTTGCCAGAGTCGATCTGACCAACCTGGTGTGCTGAGGATTTCAGTGTGGCTCTTTTACTTCGTAATCCATGTATTTCATCAGACTGGCCCACACAAAATAGTGGGACCAGCTGTGGGACAGTAATCATTCTTTTTTCTGTCTGCTGTAACAAACACTAAACTGGTTTTATTGCTGCCATAGTGAGGACACACTTTTATTGCTAATGGCTAGAGTTTTATGAGCTATGTTGAGCATATTTTGAAACAGAGAAATAATAAGGTTTGTCATTTATTTCTCACCCTTCTGTTTTAAAATACAAGCAAAGCAGTTGACATTGCATTGTTTGGCTCAATGTCTCCTGTATTTGCTTTGCTGAATTGTCACCGGAGCATTGTCTGTCTAAATCAAACAGAAGTAAAATATGGCACTGAACAATGCTAACAACATTCTCTTCCAGGCACTATGCAATGACCTGACTCCTGTTTACCTGAGTTTGCCTAATCTCTTTTAGATATACAGGGAGCCCACGCCTTTTACTTCCAAATTAAGGACAACTTCCATTAATTCAACAGGGTTCTGCACTTTCATCAGTTCTTGCTTATGGAAGCTTGCTTGGGACCCTGCATGTGTTGCTTGCAAAACAGGCTGAGAGAGGGAAAAGGCATCAAGCCAAAGGAGAGACTCTGCAAGTAGTATGTGCACAGTCAGTCCCAAGTGAACCTACATAAGTTCTTCATGCTCCCTACCGTATGGTACATAGGTTCCACTTTTCAACCAATTCCATTTTCTGACAGTGCTCTTGTCCCTAACTTATCCGATAAGTGGGGAAGTCCGTACCTAAAGGAGTGTCTTTCACTATACCCAGTGGTAACTAATTCTATAATTTATTTTGGCATTTTATAACAAATTATTGTCTTTCAACTCTAAATAGAAAGTTATTTTTAAAAGTAGCTAGCTGCCACTCTATGTTCAAAAAGTATTTTTTGAATAATGTCTTGTTATTCAAAAATACCTACAGTGCTAAATCTGTTTACTTTTGAAGATCCATCAGAATGCTTGGTTGTGGCACAAAATACACCTAAATAGTAAGATCCCACTCCTATAATTATAAAAGTAACTAAAAAATAAAGTTATGGAAGAGTGATGTTATTCTTCATTAAGTTATATAATCTCAAGGTAATATAGTAATATCTTAGTTACAGGAAAAAGAAATTAATCAGAAACAACTTATTAAGTACAAGTAATTTATTATAAATTATTACATCACTTGTGATAAGTTACTTCCAAATTCTGTTTTTTCTTTATATAACAGTATTTTATCATTTTTTTGTGTGGTGTAGAGCATGTTGCATAAAAATCTTCACAAAATATATTTTATGTGAGTAAAACCTTAAAAGTATTCCACTTATTACGAAAGGGTAAGAAAACTGTTCCTCCAACTTCCATTTTTTTCACTGAAAAAAGTCCTTATGAATAAAGGACATAGATACCTCCATGCCTTTAGTCCTCAATAATAGCCATTTTGTTACATAGAAAACCCAAGCTGGCCCCGTAGAACCTGAGACTCCATATAAAATATTATTACCCTAACTAGTTTTTAAACAAGGGCTCCCAGTTTGGATTTTAAGAATATAAAGAATACCTGTCTACCTTAATTTGAGCACTGTAGGACAGTCTTTCTGTATACCAGCTGTTGTGGTTTTACTACAAAGTGTACCTTCCCCTATTATTTTTTTCATAAAGCTGCCATGCTCCTATCTTCTTGTCCAGTCTGAAGAGCAATCTACCCAACTTCACACGCTTGGGCAGCTTTTGAATTCTTCAGGGCTATAGAGGGAGGCACAAGATAGACGTCTGAGGTGCTGCTCCCAGAAGTCAGGCCCAGCCCTGCCTTTGTGATGCTTACTCTGCTGCTGGTAGTATTGTGATTCTTTAAAGAGCATGGATTAATGCACAGGCATTTTTGAATAGCCCCTTTGAAGTCAGACTGGGAAAGGCTTCTCCTGAGAAAGGCAAGCCTAATGGCATTGCTGCTGTTCCCTTAGCTGCCCATCCCTTTGAGACACACACAATACTGACAAATGGGTCATGTTGACCGTCCTCAAAACGCTTTGAGAACTGGACAGCCAAAAATAAATATGGGTGGTGGTTTTGTGCTACAGTATTTGTGAAGGAGACTTCTGTGGAAACCTCTCTTTTGCAGGGCAGGATTGTGTGGGGCACACAAAAGAAACCCAGTGTTTCACATGAATGGCTTTTTCATAGATTGAATGAACTGTGGTCCATGTTGGTTTTACTGAAGATGCATTTATTGTGTCAAGATAATTGGACCAATTCTTAAATTGTACTTAGCCAACCATGGTCAAACCTACCAGCTAAAGGTTTTTTTTGTTTTTTGTTTTGCTCCTGTGTATGGCACAGGCTTAGACTGGAGAGACATGGGCTCAAATCCCACACTAGCATGGTCTTGGGCTAACTTACATCACATGCTTAGTGTGCCTGGTGGCTGCAAGAGAAGCTGCAGTAGCCACTTTGAGCCCTTTGCAGGAATGGCAGAATAAGTGAGTACAGGTGCAGCTCAGTTAACGAGGCTCCTCTTTACGAAGGCCTTCTATGCCTGCTCATTCCCCTTTTCCTTCTCATCCTCATGTCCAGCTGGAACATTAGCAGCATCAGCACTGGGAAGATGGTGAAAAAGGGTTAGAGAAACACAGGCCTACAGTATCAGGTTGCACAGCATGTCTGCAGTTAAAAGTGCAATAAATCTTGAGCTGGGAAACAATGGGACTCTGCTCTATCTTGGTGTATAGCTGTGTAAGCCTGACTACAACAGGCAAGGTAAATTGTACCTGCCTCCAAAATTCCGTACTGGGCATGCATGAACAGCAAAACAGAGAGAAAAAGAGAAAACATCTGGTCTCAACAGCTATCCACAGCATGTTTTTGTTTTTGTTTAACATCTCTAGCCAGCAACATAGAAATCAGAAAAAAGCAGAGGCTGGTAAAAGAAAAAGAAAAAAAAATCCCTGGATACTCTTTGGAAAAAGCTTTCAAGTAGTTTTTAGAAGGATCAAAATGTTTTTGTTTACTTATGCAAAGTTTACAGTCATCCCTCCACATTTGCGGGTTTCACGTTTGTGGATTTGATTATTCACAGATTATTTATTGTCATCCCTGCTGCTTCCCTATACCATTTTTAATAGGGACTGCAAACCTCATGAGACTGAGATATTGCGAATGAGGCTTGTAAGCCCCTATTAAAAATGGTGTAGGGCAGCCGTGGAGGTGGCAGTAAACCCCACCAGCCAGCCACTTCTGCCTTGTGAAGGAACCCTGATGCTTCAAAGAATCCACAGTGGGCTGATTATAGTGATCATACTTTTTTTGTATGTTAATTATGGTTTGGAAGGACCTAGAGTTATTCACGCTTTTCCACTTTCATGGGGGTCCTTTGCCCCTAACCCTAGAGAATGTGGAGGGATGACTGTATTTGCGTATTGTTTGTTTGGAGTAAGATGTTTGCCAAAACATTGAACTGCTCTTCTTTTTTTTTGGTGTAGGAACCTATCTCGCTGTATGTCCCTTCTCAGGCTCTGAGATCATCAGGAGATGCCCTTCTTTCAGTTCTATCACCTTCTCAACCACGGTTGGTGGGGACACAAGAGAGGGCTGTCTCAGTGGCTGTTCCTAGACTCTGAAATTCCCTTCCCAGAGAGTCCAGAATGGCTCCCTCCCATGTTATCCTGATTTCTGGGGGCCCTTGGGGGACACCTCAATGTGCTCCATGTGATGGGAGTGGAAACTAGCCAGAGCACAAGCAATAGCAATGCGAGAGGCAGGGTAACCTAGCGGGGTCTTTTTACCCAGTTTTTATGGGGACAGGCCAAGCCAAAAACCAAATAAAAATGTCCAATAAATGGTTTTATTGAATGAAAGTCTTGCGCACCAACACAATCACTGACATACTCACTCAAGACCTATTAAGAAGTAAAAGAGAGGAAACTTGATAGGGGAATATTGAAGGGGTTGTAGCTGGGGTAATACTGCACCTTTTCCTGAAGTCCTTGGTCTGGGAAAAAACAGCAGAGAAGTGGAGCTCAGCACGGAGAGGGCTGAGGGGATTACTCAACAGACAGAGAAATGGTCAGCAGGGATGACTGGGAGTGATCCAAAGAACTGCTCAAAAACTGGGACTATTTGTAGGGGAAAAGGTACCTGGAGGGCTAATCCTTCCCCGGGGAGAACAATGAGTATTGCAAGGAGAAAGAAGCTCCACAATGGTGACTTCCTTTGCATGATGAGATTACAAGGTGTTGCCAAAGTCTCAGGATCTTTGGCTGTATTAGTTTGTGGTGTGACTTCATGTAAATGGTCCTTGCCTGATGGGATATTTGCTCAACTTGGGGCAAACACGCTAATCCCCTCAAGTCAGCTTCCCAGGGGCTGAGGACCCTTTGTTTATTGTGGGTTTGCCCAGGTTGCGGTCTCGTGGGGCTACGTGACTGGGGATTTTACTGGCCTGACCTGGTTTTCGATCGTTCGACCGTTGCTGTCTACGTGGCCATCCGGGTGACCTCTCAGGCACATTGAATCATATTTTAATATCAAAATTGTAGACCCCGGGACAGGGTTTACCAGTGAGATAACACCCTGTTTTCCTTCTGTTGGCAGGAAAAAACCTTTTTACAGACTTTTGATACAGAAGGTTTTTAAAGAACTATATTGCTGTATTGTTTTAAGCTGTACTGTTTTTAATAGCGTTTTAATCTTTTTAATTGTATTTTATTTTTTAACTACAGAGTGGAAGTATTTTAATATTGTGATTAGTTTAATTCTATTTTAATGTTCATTGTTTGTACGTTTTTAACTGTGTCACTGTTTAAATTGTAAGCTGCCTTGAGTCCCAGTTCTGAGAGAAAGGCAGGATACAAATAACAACAAGAACAACCCTATTTTTTCTATGTTATTTCTGCCTCGGGTGCCAAATTTGCTGTTAAAGTAATGCCTAGGAACGCATGCACTTTGTTAACTGTGTACTCTGGACAGGGATGTAAATACTTGCTGGTCCAGTTTTCATTCATGAGAATGGAAAAAAACATCTTTTTCTCCTCCCTTGCAAGACAGGAAGATATTTTCTGTCACTACTCATGTTTGTTCTTATAGCTGCAAGAACAGTTGTTGCACAAATTGCATAGTTGCTGTCTTGTTGCATGGACCTTTAAAAACGAAAAGCATTGTTTGCATTTTTTGATCAACCAGACAATCCCTTCTGTGCTTGCTTTACACGTGCATGTGTGGTTTGTTTCACCAGGAGAAGATACACTAGTTTGTACATTGTACCACAATAAGAACATTGGTTGTGTCCTGTCATGGATGGCTTAGAGCACACACCAGTGAGGAAGCTAGACAAGTGCTTTTATTGACTCTTTCAAACAAAGCTCTCTTTCACACTTTCATATTATTGCACTTTGATACCATGTTAAGCACTGTGCCTGCATCCTATGTGATCTTGGGATTGGCAGTTTGATGAGAATGTAGCACAGAACTCTATGCTACAGAGCTACAAAGTTCAGAAATTCATAGGATGGCGTTATGGGAACTCAAGAGGTGTTAAATGTGATTAACTGTGTAGATTGAATAGAACGGTAACAGCAAACTCCTGCTCCATTAAACCATGTCTAGTGCCACCTAGTTAAATATATATATCTATATCTATATCTATATCTATATCTATATATATATAACACAACACTACACTCTTAGGGATGATACAGCTTACTATCAATAGGTGCAGTGCATTGTTGCAGTAGTGTTAATTCTTTCATATGAAACAACTTGTTGGATCAGCAACTTGTGGACCAAGTTTCTGAAACCGAAAAGAGGAAGCTCTGCACCCACGTATGGTTTATAACTGTGGGGTGTGGGGGACTTTATGTCTGCAGGATCTACTTTGTTTTCTACTAGAAGCCTGGCTGTGGAAGAAGGATGCAAAAAGAGGAACCAGGTACCCGGGGCACATGCTCACTCTAGGGATTTTTCAGTACCAGAAATGGTGCTTTTGTCCACAGAGTTTTGCATATGCATCCACTCCCGTTTTGCTCCAAGCTGGCTTGATTTCAGCAGCCCAATTCAGAAGTGAAGAGAGGGAGGGACAGTTTCTTTGTTGCTGCTTTTATTGTTCTTGTTTACTGCTGCCAGGTTCAACTTCCAAGCTTTACAGGAAATGGAAATGTAGGAGAACCACTTCCTGTAAAGTTTGGAAGCTGAATGGGGCCACCCAAAAATATGGTAGTAGTCTAGTTGCCATACACTTGGGAAGACTCTCTGGCCATGTGACAGGCCATATGTTTGTGTATTAAAAAAGAAAGGCATTTAATCATCCTCCCACTGCCTGCCTAGAGCTTGGATGTAATGGCTTGAAAGGTAGTGGTGTACCAAGGCTCAACAGCGCCTAGGACAAGCATTCAAGTTGCATCCATAGGTGCTCCGGCCACCACCCCGCACCACACTGGGTCAGGAAGGACTCTGGCAGCGGTGGGGCAGTGGCAGATGGTGATGGGAGGGGATGGGGTGAGTGGTGGGTAGAAGGACAGGGCAAGCGGTAGGCGGGGTTAATGGTGGATAGGAGTTGGGTGAGTGGTGGCTGGGAGGCTGGCAGGTGGGTACCTCTTTTTTGCAGCCCCCTGGCATTGGTGCTTGAAGTATGTGCCCCAGTTGCCCCTCCCTAAGTACACCTCTGTTCAGAGGACTAAAATTGACTGTAATCCTACTGGATAGGAAATGGCTCCCTCATCCTCCCAAGTGATGGATGTCTCCTGTGAGGTGGGATTGTGACAGGGACCCTGTTTCTGCTTGCTGCAATGGAGACCATTTGCATCATTTGCTGCCAGCCACGCCCTCCTGCCTGGCCTTGGAAAGGGACAGACAGAAGAACACCAGAGAGGCTCCTGCTGCTAGCCAGCAGATGGGTTGCTGGGTCGGGAGGATGGGTTATGTTATGTTATGTTTTAATTGTTTTTAATATATTTGATGTATTGTTTCATTGCTTTGATGTATTTGATGTGTTGTGTGTTGCCTCGATCCGTTGGGAGAGGTGGGATATAAATAAATCAGTCAATCAATCACCATGGGGTAACCATGGTAGTCAGCTGCTTCACGAGCAACTGGGGAGCAGACCTCCACTATTCACAGTGGTTGCTGACTGGTAAGCAAGGATTAAGGAGTCTGGCTGGGTTTTTTACTATGTGGCTACATAACTGCTATGGTTACCTGACAATGGCCATTTCCTCACGAGACTGTTATAGCGCGATGATTCCACTTTCAACCTCCTATGGAATCCTGGGGTTTGCAGTTTTGGGAGGGACCGGCCAGCCCCTCCTGAAACTGCAAACCCCAGGATTCCATAGGAGGTTGAAAGTGGAATCATCGCGCTATAACAGACTCGTGCGGAAATGGCCAATGTAGTGTATAGAGGGTTCTGGCCATTACCTGTAACACATTGGTTTCTGAGGTAATGACATTACTAACGTGGTATCATAATGTATCATTAAAAGTATTAAAAATTAAAAGTATCATAATGACTGGTAATCTTGGGTTTTTTGTGTGTGTGTGCATGCAATGAGTAACCTTTACTCATCACTCCTAAAACATTGCTTTTGATGGGGTCATTGTGGAGATTTAGGGAGCACTTTTTAATTTTTAAATGTATTTAATTTTTTTAAAAAAGTAAAAAGTAGCATGTTTTAAACTAGCAACGCAACAGCATAACATAACTGTAGAATATAACACATTACTCTTCTAATGCAGACCAATCAGCAATGTCAATATGTAATGAGCAACAATGTATGTTTAAAAAGTAATATTACAAGCAATGTGCCTGACAAGAATGCGTCCTTTAAGAAAAGTATTACGTTATTTAACTTGTTACAGAACTGTCCTGCCACAATATTTTGGTCATTTCCGCACTGCACAGTTGTAGAGCTCTTTTCCACTTTCAAAATCCTATGGAATCCTGGGATTTTTAGTCTAGGGAGGGGCATTTAGAATTCTCAGCCAGAGAGCTCTTTGGCCTCAGTAAACTACAAACCTCAGAATGCCATAGGATGTTGAAAGTGGAATAATAGCACTATAACAGTGTAGGGCAGAAATGGCCACAGTTTCTGTTAATGCTGCAGAACTTTTCAAAATAGCATGTTGGGTTACTGAACATTTTACTACTGTTTTCATGTCTTTAAAAATTCTTAAGATTGAATAAGGGAAATATTAGGTATATATAAAAAAATCTCCTTAAAATTCTACTAAAAATGCATTGAGATGACTAAAGGTGCCATGAAAAGCCACTTCAAGATTAACTGGACGTGTTGCTTATTACACCTCTGAAATTACAACACAATTTGCAGTCATTCTTTTGCTTGTGAATTTATTCATTCCACCTGTGTTATAAAACCCGTAGCTTGTCTCAGGTAACTACATCCAGGCATGAGGAAAGAAGGCTTCCAATCAGGCTTATCAGGTAAGTTTATTGAGACAGAGGATGATAAATTATTAGACTGATGGCAAAGGAGGAGGCAAAGGAAGGAAAGGGGAGAGGGGAGCTTGATATGCTCAGTTCCCTAATTGTTTATAGTAAGAATCCTAGAATGGATGGGGTTTTAAAGCTGGGAGAACACTTACCATAGGCATAAAGAGCTATACCCCCAAACTACATAGAAAGTTTCCAAAGGATGAAAAAGAAAGGCCACTTTCTTTCTTTCTTAGGGCCTTTTCACACTATGCAAATATAGAGCTATGATTCCAGTTTAATTGCCATGGCAATATCCTATGAAATCCTGGGGTTGCAGTTTGATGTGGCACTAGAGGAGCTCCCTGGCTGAGAATTCTAAGGGCTCCTCCCTAAACTGCAGATCTCAGGATTCTGCGGAATGATGCCATGGCAGTTAAAGTGAAATGTAGGCTGTTTCTGCACTACACTGTTATAGTGCTATTATTCCACCTTCAACATCCTTTGGAATTCTGGAGTTTGCAGTTTATTGGGGCCAAGGAATTCTCTGGCTGAAAATTCTAAATGGCACTCCCTAAGCTTCAAACCCCAGGACTCCACAGGATGTTGAAAGTGGAACAATAGCACTATAACAGTGTAGTGTGGAAATGGTCATAGTGCTGTAATTGTCTAATGTGAAAGGGCCCTTCTTCTCTTGTACTCATCTATCTTACATCTGTACCATTGTACAGTTCAGCAATTATACAGCAGCTGCTCATGTGTAGGGATTTTTTCAGGTGTCTGAATTCAGTCTGCAAAGATCAGAGGTTCAAGCTAGCTCAGCTGCATGGCTAACTGCAGCCTCACTTCTTTTACAGGGGACTGTCTGCTCTCTAGGTGAGGAGAGACCTCTAGTCTTCACCTTCAGATATCTTCCATGTAACACACCTGATAATATAAGCTCAAACATTATGAAATGTTTTATTTTGCTGTTCTTCAGTCTTGCCAGTAGATGGTAACCACTGACTGAACAACAAATGAGGAAGCAAGTGATTTTCATTCGCAGCAGTGTCTGCTGCCTGGCAGACTCACTGCTTTTCAGTATTTATTGCACTGCTGAATGTGAGAGAAGGCAACATCTCTAAATCCTTTGGGACAAACAAACTGAAGCTGAAAACTTAAAGCAACCTCCAAGAATAGGTTACCAGGCAGAAATTCAAGTCATTTAAAGTTTTCAAATAACCTGTGGAGAAAACATGGCAAGAAACCACCCAGGCTGACAATTTTATTTTTCCAAATTTGCTTTCATAACACTGACTTTTCACTAATAGTCTATTTTCAGAAAAATGATATGGAGGCCATGTTCATACACAATTTCTAATCCAGCCACAATATTTTGGATTCTGTATTTCACACATCTAAGAAAACCATGGGCTAATCCAGTCAAACTCAGATCTTGTATAAAAGTTAACTTGTTTTGGAATACAGAATCCCAGGTCATCCTGGCTGGGGATTTAGGAAACTGAAGTCCAAGAGCAACTTCTCAAAGTTTGCCTGACTGCTGAGACTATCCATCTCATGTCACTGCTCTGCAGCACCTTTCCTGGTGGTTGCTGTTGGGGGCTGCTATGAAAATGGAGAGGAATTTCAGGATTTAGAAAAAAGACCAAACTGCTTCTGATCTAGTGACCTCTCAATCATCACACTCTGCAGCATCTCTTTAAGAAGCTGCTGCCTGTAAAAACTTTGGCCAAAGTCTTACCTGCTATTTCCAGCTGGAGTAGATGCATTGAATCAGTGGTATTTATGTAAGCATTGACTCACCACTGAGTAATTGATTAAATGAATCTACTCTAAATTAAGGTTAGCAATTGGATTAAGGCCTGTGTTCTTAGATGACATACCTTCCAGTATTTCACCGATGAAAACTGGTCAGGCAATATCAGAGTGTGGTCAAGATGGGGTAAGTTATTAATGAGGAAGAACACATGAGCTAGGAGAGGCTGCAACAGTTTGCTTCTGCCTGAGCATCCTCGAAGGCCACGATGTTTGTTTCTTCTCTCTTCTCTCTGCTGAGTTGAGTGCAAACTACTTTTGCTCTTTAAACTCATTTTGCAGCAATTGAAGTAAACTGAGGACAAAGGAAAAGTGAGAGCAGGAGAGAAAAACCGCAGCATTTAAAAACAGCTGAAAAATGGGATGACAGAGGAATCACTGGGACTGTCCCTGTCAAATCAGGATAGTTTGAGTGCATGAGATGGCTTTTGCAAGTTTTATGTTTACCATGTCGTTATCATTTCATTTGGCTTCTTTGATCTTGTTTGTCTTAGACTGTGATCATGGAAGATTGTAGATCTATGAAGCCTAAGGATCCTGTTTTCAATTAATCTACCCTGTTTTTCACTTCATATGCTATCATACATATTGGGATACAGCCATCCATCAGTTTTCATACTTCCCCCAAATTTTGTGATATAAATTGCAGTGGAATCCCACCCCTTACAAAATGCTCACAAAACTGTGTATTTTAGGATATGAGGCATATATGAATATTAATAATATAAATCTTTGTCTAGTTTTCCTTTAAAAAAATGCAGACTGATGGGATAGAATGCATAGAGTAGACTCAGATTGGAAATAGATTAATCCATCATTTCCTATTAAGGGAATGCAGAGGTGGCAAACCTGCGTCCTATGGGCCACATACGGTCCCCCAGAGGCTTTTTGTGGCCCCTGGAGTTCCCCAGTGCCACACACACACACACACACGACAAAGAAAAGATTATTTCTGCTCTTGGAAGCCTTCAAAAATGGCCATTTTGCATTTAAACAAGACTCTCCCACCCCATTTTACAAAATGAGAATAGACTTCTGACCAGTCCTGGCTTTGTGTGGGTGAGTATGGACATTTTCTGGGGAAAACAGGTTAGTGCCTGAAGATCCAAGATTAGCCTCTGGGTCCTCTGGATCTTGCCCACCCACAATTTAGGACTATTACAAGCTGATTTGAGCTTATGGGGAACAGTGTAATACAATAGATAATCAAATGATCGTCTTCGTTTTGTTGCTGGCATCTTTGGTTATTAAACTGAATGCCTTGATCAAGATGGAAAGGCAAATTGCTCATTGCCAACAGAATTCTTGACCCACAACTGGTGTCAAGTAAACTCTTTACTGTTCAGATTTTGTTTTAATGTGATTGGTTGGTTTCATTTACCTTGATGTCCCTGTAACAAGACGTTCAGCTCTAACCATGACAGACAGGAAAGATGAATCGTGCTCTTTGCATGCTATAAACCTTTTCCTGAGCTACCACCTGGATTATCTCTCTCATCTTGAATGCATTGGCATCTGATGAGGTTGCTCTCTTGAACTTGCCTCTTTGTCTATTGTTACAGACATTGGGAAATTGGTGTGATAACCTCTGTGATCTTGTTTTCCTGCATGAATGCAATGCCAATGTTTAATTTATTATTCTTTGGCTATTGCTCTTGCATCTGAATGTGACTTGAATATTTTACATTGCAGCATTTAGAATACTGCTACATATACCATGGCTTTTTCCTTTTCTTAAAGACATAAATAATTCCTTTTATTGCAGATTGGTGCTCTGTTTCAGTTGAACCTGGAAGCAAAGGTAACTTTAAAACAATCATTGCCTCCTTAAATTGGATGTCTTTTCCACAATTCATCTTTTAATGTGCAGGCTTACTAATGCGCTCTTAAAGAACAGCAAGTTTAAAAGGCAGGAAACTCTCTTACCAGTTGGCCATATTAATGTGAGAGATTTCAGTGAGCTTAAGTCCTTATAAATGTACATTTTAAAGGCTTTTAACATGATTTGATTTTTTTTTTATTTTGGCCCTGCTTTTACTATTGCTTTTGCAAACAGATGTCTTTAGATCTCCGTTTTATAGAGTTTTACTTACCCAAACTGCAAGATTGACCGTGTTTCATTAACATAAAGCACTTGTAGACCTGAGGCTGGAATTGAAGTCTTTTGCTGAGAGCCAGTGACACAGCTTGGGGTGCGTGGAGGGGGCCTGAGGGTAGGGGTGGGTAGAGGGGCAGGGGTGTGGCTACGTCGCATGGGAGGCGTGGCTAGGTCACGTGGGGTGTGGCTATGCTGTGCGGGGACATGGTTATGTCATGGGGGCATGACTAGGTTGCAGGGGGTGGGGCTATGGCACATGGGGGAGGGCAGGCAAAGAGTGATAGCACCTCCAAAAAATTACTGCCAAAGGCACACCACTCTCATCACCTCACTGTCCCTACACCAGTACTGAGAGCTAAGTGTATTCACAAACCTGTCGTTCGTGTGCAGTTCCCCCCTGAAACTTCCAGCTGTAAGACTTCCTGTCTTCTTTCCCAACATCTTCAGCCTCAAGATTTTGAATTTCTACTTATGAGTTATATACGCATTGCACACACAGTTCACACAGTTCACAGACTGCATGCAGGTTTTTTTATTTTAGTTTTTTTTGCAGATTGACCAATTTTCTTCCTTCATCCTCATTTATATGCTACCCTTTAGTAAAAAAATGCTCCAGTCCTTATTCTTAGGAAGGCCCTGTCCTGAGCCAAATGTAAGACACAAAGAAAAAGAGATGCAGAGACAGGAGGAGGAGATGGAGATTCACTGCTTATAATAAATAGTTGGATGGATGTTCACACTGTGGCAGCTGGAGCTGCCGTGTCATTAGGATGGTGAATCTGCTCTGAATTTTAGTCAAAACTTTAAATGAGTTATCCAAGGCGAGGAACATATTTTGTCAATTTAGATAGCTCCTTTAATGTTCTGATGAAAAGCCAGAGCAGATTCCATGATACCAATCACTGCCAAATACTTATGTAAGTAAGATGTGCAAGCATTCTTTTGCATGCCTTCCTGTGATACGTAGAGTCCAGGTTGTTGCTGCCTTCAGTCAATTCTGCTCAGCTCAGCTGAGTATTGCAGGGAGAGTGTGCAGTTGACAGATGAAGGGTGGGTGGCTTTTAGCATATGGGAGAAGGAGAAGAAGGGCCCAGGCATAATAATGAAGAGTCCGGCTGCTGTTCTTGCAGCCAAAGGTCTCTTCCTCACTGACCAGCTGCCTAGTTCTGGAAACAGACTTGAGCAAGGGCTTGCATACTCCTTTTTTTCCCCCAGCATTAATCTGGCAAGGCAGCAGGGTGTGGGAAACACCTGTTGGGGTCTCAGCAACCCCTTTGTGTGGCTCCCAGGCTGCCTAGCTGATTAGCAAAAAGAAAAGGAAAGAAAGAAGAAGAAGGGGAGAAAACATAGGTCATGACTATGGTACCTAGCTGATCAACATGATGGACGGCAAAGGTGAGGAGGAACATGCTGCTTGTGTTTATGTATGCATCTGTACATATTTGTGCATGCACACCTTGCACATGTGGAAAGACAAATTGTATGTTTGCTTGTGTGTAGAAGAGAGACAGAAGGAGAGGGAGAGTCCAGGGCCAGGTGTGCACGCTGTTGGCACACAGCCACTGCCCACTGTTATGCGTGTGGCTTTCAGGAGCAAACAGATGGTCCACCTGGATTTACAGCACAGTGCTATACAGATTTAGTCAGAAAAAGATATTTAATTGCACTTAATAAGGCTAACTCTGTAGGACATTTATTTAGGATTTCATACCCTCCAACATTTCACAGATTAAAACTGGGACACATGTAGCCAAACAACACCTGAGTGTGAACAAAAGGATGTGGGCAGGGGACAAGAAGGCACAAGAGATTAAAGTCACAGAGTGGGAAGAAACCACAGGGGCCATCTAGCCCACACTTCCTGGCCACTAAAAAAGAAAAGGTAGAAGCCTGAAGAAAGGAAAACCTAACAGGCCTATTTTGGAAATGGCACAGTGCCCTTTCCGCTCCTCTGCCTTCTGCTGAGTTGAGTACAAACTCCTGTTGCATTTTGAATTCATTTTCAGATAATAAAAGTGACATGAGGACAAAGGAGGAAGACAAGAGAGAATCTGGGACATTTTAAAAGCAACTGAGAAGGATTAACTGGAGTTGTCACTGCCAAATTGGGACAGTTGGAAGACATGGGATTGTGACCTTATAGTCCATTATTCATGATACCCATGAGTAGAGATGGATTGAGAGACCAGGACTGAAATCCCCACTCAGCTGTGGAAACTGGGTTACCTGGAGCCAGTCACACCCTCTGAGCCTCAGAGAAAGACAAAAACAAACCTCCTCTGAATACATTTTGCCAGAACTTAAGATAGGGTTACCATAATTTGGAGGCAATTTGAAAGCACATCCAGCAACATGAAAAAATGGATTATTTGTATTTCTGTAGAAAAGATTTACATCTAAGAAAGGCCCCAAGATCAAAATATTCTGAATGCTAAAGCTGTAGCAGAGTCAGGGAAGAAACACAAGGGGGCACTTTAGTCCATTAACCAAATAACTAAATATTTTTGGCTCAACAGTAGCTTTCATGAAACTGTATGGAGACAAATGCAACCAATCCCTTTACAACAATTAGTCAAAGTAGTCCAGTTCAGGTTCTTTAGAGAGAAAAGGGGCAAACATGGAATACTTGTTAAGAAGAGTACAGCTCTTTAGTGGAATGGTGTACCATATGGAAATATATATCCACAGGTTCCTCTTCAGATCTAAAACCAGAGTTATCACTAGATCCAAAAGGAAGAATAGAGGTCTAGATCTTCCCAATCTATTGATGCAATTCAATATACAATATTCAGCTACCTTTTAATGGATATTGATGTTGCTAACAAGAAAAAATATATAAAAACAATTAAAACAAAAAAGTAAAACTGCTCAGGAGAAAGAAAAAACATCTAATCAGGACAATTTTTACAGAGCAATGTGTCAGACCTACTTCTCTAACACACTGACACAAAGTTATACACATTGGGTTGGATCCAGACCCAGTCATACTTTGATTAGAACCATTCAAATGAATGAGACTTAAGTTAGACACAACTAACTTAGGTCCCCTTGATTTCAGTGGGTCTGCTATAAGTATTACTAAGCCTGGATTAGGCCTAAATACCCTAATGGCGCCAGATCCTGTCTGATCTTAAAAGCAAAGCAGTGTCAGTCACAGTTAGTACTTGGATGGGAAATGCCAGCAAATACCAGGTGCAGTAGGCTATATGTCAGAGGAAGGAAGTAGCAAACCACCTCTGAGTTTTCTTTGCCTAAGAAAACCCTATGAATTTCATAGGGTTGCCATAAGGCAGCAGGTACATGCACACACAAGTTTGGATTAGAACTTGGAAACTCATGGACTACAGTTTCCAGAATCATGTAGCCAGCGTGGTCAGTGGTTATGCTAGTTGGGAGAATTGCGAGCTGTATCTAGGAGCTGAAGTCCAGAAAGTAGATTTTTCAAGGTCTGGCACAGAATCAGAGGGTTGGAAGAGACCACAACAGCCACCCAGTCCAACCCCCTGCTGCGCAGGAACACACATTCAAGCACCCACGCCCAGCAAATGGCCATCCAGCCTCTATTTAAAAACCTCCAAAGAAAATAACTCCACCATTCTCCAAGGCAGCATATTCCACTGTCGAATGGCTCTCACTGTCAGGAACTGCTTCCTGACGTTTAGGTGAAATCTCTTTACCTGTAGTTGAATTCAACTTGTTATTTCATGAATGGAGTATTGTTCACATCCAGCAGTAGAAGCAAGGCTTCCTATGAAGATGGTGGCTGGTGTGTTCTGCATTAGTGGAGCAGTGAAGCCACTACTTGTTTTAGACTGAATCTTGAAGTAGGTGTCCAAGTTGGTGAACCCCACTTCCAAAATAGGATCAGCACCTTGGATATCTCCTTTAAAATCCAGACTAAAAACTGGAGTAGATTTAACAACTCACTGACATTGGAGCCGCCAGCTGCTGCCACTTCCAGCAGTGAGTTCTGTGTATACATAAAAAAAATGTGAAGAAAACACCAATCACCTCTTCAAGGGGGAGGAAATATAGCTGGAAGCTGAATCTCAGCACTTTACCATACATCAGCAGGTAAGCAGCACCTCTGAAGTTTGTCACTGTTTTTCAGGAAAATTCTTGTGTACAGCCTGACACTGTAACCAAGGTTCTCCATAGTGAGCCCTATATATTTCATTAAATGATTAAAGAAGCTCTATACGTTGTCCACCCCAATTTAAAATGTTTGCAGAGTTACTGGAATTTGAACTATATATATATATGTATGCGTGCGTGCGTGTGCGTGCGTGTGCGTGTGTGTAAAATGGTTGGAAATAATTGTTATCAGTTTGTTGCTAGGAAAACTTATCACTATCATCATCATCATCATCATTATCATCATTTAGCAACCGTCTTCATCTTACTAGGTGTTTGATATTAATCTTCATTAAATTAATGAATTCTTGCAGTTCACTTACTGAGTTAAAATGGTAATCACTTACTTTAAACTCTCTTGTTCCGAGAGATTTTGCACTACAATAATGTTCCATTTATGATCTTAATTGTAGAGATTTCTAAAGCTGAAGGACTTAATTCATATATACCCTCACTGACTGCAGTCAGTAGTATGGAGGCATTGTCTATATGATAAAAAAAAAATCATATGCAGTTAGAAGGGGAGGAAAAAAAGCACAGAACTGGATGCAAAGATGCCCTTAGATGGGTCTTGTTGCAAAGTGCAGACTTTCCCAACCTTGATAGTAAAGTTGATTCTTTGATCCTTTCCGCACGACATCACTGTTTCGTTTCTGCCACAGGATGGCAGCGATCGGCAGGTCGCACTTCCGCATGACATTGTTGCCGTCCTGCTGCCATCCTGTCGCAGAGCATCGCGGAAAAAATCCATTTTGTGTCTGCAATCACGCAGTGCTTCCATCACTTCTGGCCATGCTGAAGCTACAGAAGTGCATTGGTAATGCTTCCTTATGTAGCGCAGCAATGGAAAAAGCCTGGCTGTGCTGTGGAAGGAAGACATGGTACCACTGCATTCGCTTCCACATGGACTGAGCGAGTGCAGAGGGGAGCATTGCTGATGTGCTCCCTTCTGGACCCAGGACTGCAGCAAGATGATGCGGAAGAGTGTCGTTGTGCAGAAATGGCCTAAGTCTCACCAGTCCAGCCTTCATGTAAATTCTGAGGTGACAATAGGGATGTTTTCCCCTACAGCAATCTCCACATGTTAGGCTTCAGCTCCCATCTTCCTTTACAATTGGCCATGCTTGTTGGAGCTAGTAGGATGTATAATACAAAAAGTCAAGGGGGAATCAGGTGAGGGAAGACTGACTAACAAAAAACTACTTCTGTTTAGAGGCAGGTGGTTTCTGACCTATCAGAAGAGCAAAAGTCTAGCAGAGTGGTCAAAGTGATCCCAAAGCCGGGAAAAAAAAGAAAAAAAAATTGTGCAGGGTCTTTGATAAGTCACCAGAATTTATATGCTGCTATAACATACACCTTCTTTGTTCACCGTATTTCTCACCTTTCAACACCATCTCCCACATGTTGTGCTTTAGCACTGTGATGAGTCTTCCAATAGCTTATGCAAGATTTTATAGTTCATTCATCAACTCTAACGTATCTTCTTTCTGACCACATGAGAGACTGAGGCCATTTCTGCACTAGCCTGTTATAGTGCAGTTATTCCATTTTCAACATCCTATGGAACCCTGGGGTTTGCAGTTTAGGGAGGGCCCTCAAAGGCCAGGATTCCAGGATTCCGTAGGATGTTGAAAGTGGAATTATAGTGCTAAAACAGTCTATTGTGGAAATGGCCTGAGTTAAGGAAACAAACAAAAGAATTCTTATGGAGGATGTATGGTAAGGAAAGGCTGTCATGATAAGGAATGTTTGGGTGTCATCCGGGATTGTTGCTACAGCTGCATTGTTGGAAACCTCCAGCAATCTTTGACACCTGGAAAACACTAGTTATTCTGACCAAAGTACTCTGTTTGCTGGAATCTTAGTTGTGGGCCTGACTTTGATACATGTGGGATTTGTAACCAGAGGCTGGATAAATTCTCACTGCCTTGATGTCGTCCAGACCATGGAAAGCTTGCGGGGGGGGGGGGGTGTTGATCATTTTCATGGCCACCTTAAGGGGTTTCTGAGCCAAATTTGGAGTTTGTCACTCATCCTAACCACAGTACTCCACAGCACAGGGATTTGCACCTTCACCATGTGGCTTATGACTCTCCAGTGCACTGGAGTAGTATGTGTTCATCCCAGAAAAAGGATGATACTTCAGAGAAGGAAAATAATCCACAGGGATCCATGCCATAGGGACTATAGCAATTTATGACACATTTCCAATCACTCAACAAGCCAAATGCTTTTCTAGGAGGGACCTGGACATCTGTTATATCTTTGGCACAATTGTCCAGGCATTTTCTAGAAAGTGTTTGGCATAATGTACAATTGGAGATGTGTCACAGGTTGACACAGTCAATAGAAATTTGACTAAGCCACTCAAATGTTGTCATGCTGAACTGGAGTGAAGGCAAATAAGAAACTTCACCTTTGTTGTATAATGAGCTTACCCGAGTCCAAGCTAACAAGTATTCCCTTGCAATGGTATTGTTTGTGGTTTGACCTAAAGGGGAGAAAGACTTGGCTGTTTTTCTCCCATAATGAGACCAACCCAGTATTCTGAAATAGCTGTGATACACCAGTTCTCAGCTGTTGCAAGGTTTTGTTTCTGTTAGTACACAATGGTAGCCATGGTTGCCTGTGGAACAACACTTCTCTACACATATGTGTAATTCATTCCTTTGGAGCGCTATTGAAAGGGAACATCATAATACAAAGCAATCTCTCTATGGCTCTCTCCAAAGTGGGATGCAACTACTGCTGATCATGATTAGCTCTCTTTGTGTGCCGTGTTGAAATCAACACAGCCTGGTCCATTAACGCTGTGAGAACTCTCCTTTATTGAGTCTCTTTCTTTTCAGCTGCAGGGACAAAGCAAAACAATTGGCATCCAAATATAAGAGAAGATTTGATGGAACTGGACTAAAGTTGAGCAATAGAAGTTGTGGGCAAAGTGCATTTATTCATAATGAATGATCACTTTTTTATTAAAACAACTTCAAGCAATAAAACGGGGGGGGGGAATGCAACATGGCAATTACTTTTGCTATAAGAATGAAGTTCCCTCTCAATCCTTTTCCCAGGCCCAGTTTCTTGGCTGCTGTATTATTTCTTTGGCAGGCTATATCAACAGCACACACTCTTTCTTTGTATCTAATGACCTCCCAAATATGCTACAGTTTAGGGACTCAGATTGTGAGAGAATTCAGCAAAAAATGCATTGATCCTGTTAGAATAATACACATTTTTGTAATTTTATGGGATCTCCTAAAGTTGACATAGCTTAGTGCTTCAGTATGTCTAGGTTCAGAGTTGCTTTGACATGCCCAGCCTGTAAAAAAGTGAGATCCCAGTCTACCCATTGGACTGGTTAACACAGTTTTTTTTCCTGCTTGTCCCTGCTTGTGAGGGACAAGTAATGCAAACTATATGTTACACAGCATGCCCCCAAATCCTCATTACACTGCTATAGAATAAGTATGGCAGAGGAATAGGAACACTGTAACTTCTCTAACACATGGAACAATTAGGAAGTTGTGAAGATAGGAACAAGGTCCCCACATCTGCCTGTTGGGCCTAACTATGCTGTACACATTCACACTGACTAGGTACAGTGCAGTATTATTTATCATATCCCTCTGTCAAAACCTTGTAATTGGACCTTTTATTTATCAGGACCAGCATCCTCCTATCTGCACTCTTTAGATGAGTTGTTGAGAATACCCTTCTAGCTATGCCATACGTGTGACAAGCCACTACAACAGGGACACTCAGGATGGTATATTGAATTGTTGTTTCTCAGCACATTGGACACGACACAATTTGCTCTTCCATCTTGATCTCTGGTAAACATAAACACAAGCATATCCTGAAAACACTACAAGACCATTTTGTTGGCAAATTTAAATGGCTTGGGATGAATTAGAGTGATTTTGAATACTATATATTGTCTTGAAAGCTTTCATCCCAGACTGATGACTGACTCATCTCATGCCAGTTATGTAACTTATGCTCCCACAATGATTTCAAGGAGTCTGAGATGAGGGGCAAGGCGCCTGCTACCCTTGCGTCCCCATTCCATGTAAAGCTCTATGAAAGATGAATCTTATTTCAGCACCTGTTAGAGCAGCAGGCGAGCTTAGAGGGTCACAGGGCCAGTAATCCAAACAGGATAACTGAGTCAGAACACTCTGAAGTTTAGGAGCAAATGCCCAGTAGCATATTTTGGCTGTAACCCTGTAGTTGGCTTACACTGGTGTGATACTCTCCATTACAACAGTGTAAACTTTTTAAAGCCATTATGGAAGAAGGCATCTTATACTTCCTTGTGCAATACACACAAAGGGAGCTGGAAACTCCTGGTTCTAACTCTGTTGCCCTAAGCAACTGATGGTTGGCTGGGAGTTCTTGGCTGGCCTTGGGCAGCAGTGTTGACCTTTGCTGGGGTTAGGGAGAGAGGGTCATGGCTGCTTCTCTTCTTGGTGTGGAAGGGCAGCTGAATGGCTTCTCATGACCAATCAATGCCTGAGGATGTACCTGTGCTCAGGAGAATTTGGTTTGTCTTTTTGCACCCCAGGGAGGAAGAAGCACTTGCCACACCCCAGAGAACTAGTGTAGCTATGTTGGCAGAGAGTTATGCTTTGCCAAATCCTTGCATCTGTTGGAAGTGCAACAATGCTCTCAGCATTTAAAGAGTTAAACTTGTCTTGGAGGAGCCGTGATGGGTTAAATAGTGTTTCAATGACCAAAAGTCTCCTAGTGTCTTATCCACCCATCCTAACCTCTTTGAGATACAGACTGATATTCTTAGGGATCATTCTGCCTCTTTTTTCCACCTCCTCTTTATTATCTCACTGCTACAAAAGTGAAACTAGCTTCGTCTTGGTCTCGCCTGTCCCTGCTTAGTTTAGCTTAGATTAGCTTAGTTTAGCTTAGCATAGTTTAGCATCCTTAGAGAACTTTCTTATTTCTAATGGAGTTCTTATAATAAAACTTTACTTTGTTTTCTGTAGTCACTGTTGTCATTGCTCCTTAATCACAATAGCCGCTATCATCTTCTGTGTGAGTTCATTTCCACCTCCACAAATTCATCCATCTGTTGATGGCCAGTTTGGCCATGGATAAAAGTGAGCCATGTGGCTTGACTGGGAGGAGGTGTTGGATTGTATTGAACACCTACAAGCCTATGCATATGCATTATCACTGACCTCCCGATTACTTCCCCTGCCCCAATTGTTACCCTATAGCAGACCCCCTTTGAGCAGCCACTGCTGCTTTTGCAGGAAATCAGTCAGAGGTGTTTCTCCAGGATTACCCAGAGTGTCATGCCCTCACCCAGAGGAAGGGTCTCATTAGTGAGATGGAAGCATTGTGGGTAAGGTAGCCCTGGAGAGTGCTTGTGCTGCTTTGCCACACTAGCAGCAAGTGTAGCTTGAAGTTGTATTCTACAATGTGCAGTTGTTTCCTTTCATGTTTGAGGTGAAGAATCATATTAAATATCAAGCATGTGCCACCATTACAACATAGCAATAGTGATGTGGATGATCTGCCAATGGAGGGATTTTGGAAATGGTGCAGGGATCTCTCAGCTCTCTTCCAGCAGCAGGTGCTTCGTAACAGTGAGGTGCTTTGTGTGTGGGCATGGGATCTTACTTTCTGCAATTGTAATTTGCATTGGCCATGCTGACTGCAAGAATTATGAGATTGAAAGCATAAAAAAAAGCAACTTTCCAAACTCTGGTGGTACAACATCTTACCTTGAGTAAGCATACTTTTCTCAGAGAATGGGACTAAGAAGTGAGATGGTCCTGACAATGATGGAAATACTGTCCTGATATAAAGGAAGCAGCAATAGCAGTGAACTGCAAGATTTCTGAGGATATCTTGTTCCCTGACTGCTCTAGAACAATGGTCCCAGAGCAGGGGACAGGATGGTGGCAGAAACAATGTACTATTCTGCATTGTTACCATGAATGGGTCAGCAACCCTTCCCCAAAAGGCAAATAGAGAGAAAAGGAGAAAGAGAGAGAAAGATGAGGCAGTGCATTCATCTATTTCAGGATTTGCCTCACCCTGCGTATACTCACACAAGAAGACAGATACAAAACTGGATTTGATGTGTTTGTACAGCAACTCCCATGACTGATGATCTTTATGGGTGTATGGATTTAACAATAGTGTCGTATTAATGCTATTTAATTTGCATTTAAAGTCAATTTATTTGCTACCTGACAGCACAATCAGATCTATATACTGATAACCAAATCAATAAAATTATGCCTCAGAGAAGGGGTAAATGAAAAAAAAAATGCACACACCACACCACCACCACCACCACCACCACCAAAACTCTTAGAAAAGGAGATGATGGTAAGATTCAAAAGATAAAGCAACTGCTTGATCACTGACGTCTTGCCCAGCCTACTCCCTGTGGCTCATTTACACGTAACATTTATTGGATATAGATGAACTAAATAAAATGTTGGAATAGATTTTTTTTAAAAGAGGCGATGTTTCAAGTATCTAGACACAGTCACAAAGCCCTATTGTGATGGATAACTCTTAAAACAGATGTTATATCTACAGGCATTTATTTAGGTGAATGTTGGCATAATTAATTCCAAGTACAAAAAGGAGAGATGAATTAGAAAAACCAATCATACTCAAGAATTCTGAAAAACAAATTGGCCTAGATTAAAAGAAAGCATTTAATATTTTGTGACTCTTTGTAATCTATAATTATTTTAGTCAGATCTCTTCCACTTTGGCTTGGCAACAATCTGCTCAGTTTACAGTTTTCTGCAAACTAGCTCCAGCTGTAGTAAAGTTTGCTTTTAAGAAAACAAATTGCCCAGCTGCACAAGTGCACTCTGCATTAAAGGGAGGCAGAGAGAAAGAAATCCCAATACATATTGTGTTTTGATACTAACTCACACCCTGCAGCAGCGACTGTATCTCCGTAGGAGCCTATTGGCCTTATCTACAATTCAACAATTCATTCATAATTACAGATTGCTAAATAACATGTAACTTGTTATATCCAAACTCTTGCCAAATATAGCTGAGATCCTGCATCATCATATGTTGTTATAGTGATGGACCTCTGTCATTGCCTCCGAGTCTGACCCACTACATAAGCTGGGTGCCTTTGCCAATGGAGGGATTTCAGAAACATGATAGGGTAGGACAATGAGCAAAGAAACTTCCAGCCCTCTTCCAGCAGCAGTATACTTTGTGACAGTGAGGTCCCTTGTGTGGGGGCCTTAGATACTGGGCTAGTGCATCATTCTTTTTGTGTTGAGCTCTTAAAAACAGGAATAGAGTTTAAGTGAGCAGAGATGGCTCGAGCCATCACAAATGGATATGCTGCAATTCCCAAATTGCAATAAGACAACTTTCATGCATGGCTCTGTAGAACTGAGACTTAGATGGAAGAGGAAGGAATTTTGGATGCTTTGAAGACTAATAGCCCAAGATGAAACAAGGGAACCAACATGATATAGTGGTTTGAGTGTTGGACTATGGCCCTGGAGACCAGGGTTCTACTCCCCACTTGGCCATAGAAAACTACTGGGTGACCTTTGGTGCATCACACAATCTCAGCCCCCAGAAAACTCCATGATAGGTTCACCTTAGTGTCACCATAAGTCGGAAAAGTCAGAAATAAGTTGAAGCCACACCACCATCACCACCACTACCAAATAAAACAAACATTGCAAGAAGTGATGGCAGAAACTGTAAGGCAAAGTGGTTTATATTTCAGTGCTTGGGGAATGCTCAGATTACACATGTGAAAAATATGATTCAATTCTGAAGAATATGATTCAATCCTTAAAAGATCTATTCTATATGGACAGACAGATATTCAAGATCAAATTGAGTTGCACAGGTAAGCATATGGGAAAAAATCCTGTGATTACAAAGCATCTACAACAGGAAGAAAGCTGGATAATGAACAAAAAGTTGGAGTTTTGCTGAGATCTTTACCAAAGGAATTCTCTCTCTTCATTTCTGGAATTAATGCAACGAAACAACCCCTATTCAAAACCATAATGGTAAGTGGCTCACTCCTAGGAGAGGGCTGGAAACTTCTTTACTAGCCTCCCCACTTCCTAGTTCTTTGGAAAACCCTCTGTTAGCGGAGGTACTAGGGTCATATGGTAGAGTTTTGGGAGCACTTTTGGTCATTTTACTGGAGCAAGACCGTAGATGTGAATCACCTAAAGTTATAGGTTCATCAGTCTATCCAACAAATTCATAAATGCTGACCATGATTTCAGTCTGTATTTTTATTCTGTTGGCTGCATGAGTAGAGAACTCATATCAGCTAGGAAGAAAAAAGGATCCTAGTAATTTCCATTGTGGCATTAGAGCTCTCTCGCACAAGGGAGGGTAGGAATGTCAGTCAAACAACAGGGGAATAAATCCCCACTGATCACAGCAGCTGCTTCTTGGTAAGTGAGGACTGGGGGACTTTCGTGGTCCCTGTGTGTCCCCTAAGCTAGAAGCTACATAGGGACTGAGAATATCATAGGATTATGAACACATAACTCCAGGTTATGCATTTGTAATTCTCCAACCAGATTCTGGCCATCATTTTAAAGAATCTATGAAAGTAAAATAAAAATAAAAATAGCAAGACTATACATTATTGAAAGTCCATTCCTAAAAGCTTATTGGAAATGAAAATTTTTCATTTGTCAAACAAAAGGACATCAGGTAGGGAGCATCCTTGTAAAGGCGCAAATTTGTGTACCTCTGCCAATTATGGTGAGCTTCTGGTGTTCATCCCCAATCTAATCTGTTGCTGAAATAAGCTGTAGGAAATCTAGAACCAAGACATTCTTTTTTTGAGAGAGAGAGAGGAAAAAGACAAAATGGTACCTTAGTTTATTAGGTACAGGAGCCAACAAGATTTGCTGCTGAATCTTAGGCCCTTTCCACAGCTTTCCAGATCCTATGGGCCTCTCAGGAAAGCCTCTCCCAGGAGGGGAGCATGACAAGAGCGCTCCTCTCTGCACTGGCTGCCTCTGTGAATGGAGGAAATGTGATGGTGTGGCCTCTTGCTTCTGCAGCACAGCTAGATACTGTGCCAGGCTGCGCTGGGGCAGGAAGGGCAGCCATTGTGTGCCCAGGACCTCTGCACTTAATGTAAGTGTGGGCAGGCAGTGGAAGGGCTGCACGATCACCAGTCATTCATGGTAAAACCCGTCAATGATTTGTGGCGCAGTTGCGCTGCTTGGGGACTGGAGAAGGATGGGACCACAACAATGTCGTGTGTAAGCGTTGTCTGGGTCTTGTCCTTCTCCTGTCCCCAGTGCAGGGCAATGTCCTGCGGAAAGCACCTAAGTCTGTTTTAAAATATGCTTTATTTACGTACATAGCATTTTCTTTTTTATTGTATATTGCTTTGTGTGGGTTGACAAGCAGTAGATTAAATTTTTAAATACATAAGTGGCTTAAATCCTACTTCAGTACTAATAGTATGTCATTTCAGCAGGCTAGATTAAGGTGGAGCAGAGCAAGTCTCAAGGTGCATAACACACTGTCCTATATGACTTTGCTGTTATTCTCTGCTCCTGGCATCTGCCACCTGAGGTGCCTACATCACTCTAATGGTATGGCTGGCACACCCTAACACTTTGGTCATAAGCATGATTACTTGAAAATAAATTCTGTTGATGAAGGGGAACTAAGTTAATGGAATAGAGACAGTGTGGTATAGACAGGAACATTGATATAGTGGTTTGAATGTCAGACTAGGAAACCAAGGTTTGAATTCAGGCCTGGAAAACTCCTGGTTAACTTTTGCCCAGTCACACTCTCTTAGCCCCAGAAAACTCCAAGATAGGTTCACCTTAGGGTCACCATAAGTTGGAAATGACTTGGAGACACTAAAAGGAAAGCGATGGGAAACCTCTGAATAAATCTTGCCAAGAAAACCCTGTAATAGTGTTACCTAAGTTGGAGTCAGCTTCAAGGCACAAAACAACAACAGTTCAATGGAGCATTGGCAGCTGCAAATTTGTTGTTGTTGGAGGGATAAGGATTCCAACAGAGACGTTTCAGCATTTCCAAGCTACCTCAATACCCAGAATTCTTTGGAGGAAGCCACAGCAGTTAAAGTAGGATAAAACCAATGTGTTTTGTAGCGGAGTTCTAATCACAACCTACCTGGGACTGTAATACTAAGCTTATTTACTGGGAAGCAAGTCCAGTGGAAATCAATGAGCATTTCTTTCACTGAACTAAGTTTAGGACTACATGGGCATTTATTTTTGTTTTGTTTAAAGCAAAAATGAGCATGCCCTGAATTCCAGCTGCATAGTAATTTAGCCGATAGAGATTAATTGATCTGGAACTCCAGGCCACAAAACAGCACAGAGGCAGTACTTCTGAGGATAAGAGATAATATTTTACAAAATCCAAATTCTGGCCATCAGCCAGGATTCATTTTGCTTGATCAAAGTGCTCTGTTCCCATGCGGTACGGTATTAACATGGAATGCAATTAAAAAGGATGCTGAATTTGCTCAGAGGCTTTTTAAATCTTAAAATATTTTGACACATGCCCCTCTAAAAGGGGCAAAGTGTGGGCATCAGAAAATGTGTGCCTGCACAAAAAAATTGTTTGTTATACACATTTGGATGTAACATGTAGTTTTGGGGTCAAAGCATAGAAAACCCAATTAGCCCTCATAATCTCACTTCTCCACAATAAAGTAAGAACAGCTTTGCTCTTTCCCCAATGAGGCCAGAATAGGGAAGATGTGGCTTAGATGCATCACTGTCATAATGCTGAACATGGTAGCTAGCCAGGGCTAGGACCGAATGTGTCAAAAGGAACATCATTATCACTAGCTATGTTTGCAGGTAGTGAGGGTGTGATGAAATTACATTTTAAAAAGTAGCACAGGTAGGAATGAAACTAATGAATATTTTCTTGTTACTTTAAAGGTAACTGTAAGCAGACTTTAAGGTATTTTAAAGTCACTTTGGCATGATGTTTTCAAGTTTAATGCAATTTTTTGTAATCAGTCCTAATGGTCTTCTTTTTGAGTAATAAAAAGTAACATGAAGGCAAAGAGAAGAACAAGAAGTAATGTAATGACTTACCTTTCAGCAGTGAATTAAATAATGGCAATAGCAAATACTAGAGTAACAGGTACAAGTTACTTTCAAAAAGTAACATTCTAAGCTCTGCACCTAGCGAATAAGAGTAGGAGTAGGGTCCTCTTTTGTAGAGCCAGAGCACCCCACTCATTCACTGCAAAGAGGCAGTGGGGCTAGCTAGCTTCCCTTCTGGAGGTTGTATACAGTATATTTTTTGTTTTGCATGACTTCCCAGGTTTGACTTTGTGACTCATCTTTTCTACACCTGTCCTCTGCCATCAACCACAAGGTTTGGCATGAGCCTAATTTGACTAATTGGCCTGTGGTCCTTTGCTTTTTGGTCATAACTGGCATGACCATATAACTGACCCATATAGAATATCCTGAGGCATGTGAGTGAAGTCAGGATGGTTTCCCATCTTCTTCACTGACAGCCAGCTTGCTTGATTGGGAACAGTGAACTGCTTTTGAATTCTCTGGGTTTTACCTCATTGAACAATGTGTTGGTGGTTGTGGAACAGAGCAACCAGGGGGCTTATGAGTTCAAACTCAATCTGAGCAATGATTGAACCACACAGAACAACACACTTTGTTTCATGTGAGAAGCTAGGGTGGCACTGCTCATTAGGAGACAGAGAAAGGCTCTTCTTATTGTCTCTTACATGTCTAGGATGTTGGCACTTGTTGACTGAAGGCCTTTCCGCCCTATACTGTTATAGTACTCTTATTCCACTTTCAGCATCCTGTGGAATTCTGGAGTTTGTAGTTTACTGAGGCCAAAGAGCTCTCTGGCTGAGAATTCTAAATGCCTCTCTGTAAACTGCAAACACCAGGATTCTGTAGGATGTGGAAAGTGGAATAATAGCACTATAACAGTGTAGTGTGGAAAGGCCCTGGCTTGTTAGGTATTGTTGCAGATGCTTAGGTCCGAACAAATTCAAGACCCTTGTACCCAGCATATTGTGTTGCGTCTTCATTCCACTGGAGGCAAGGAAAGGGAGGAAATGCTAGTCATGCAAATTGAAGTTGCACTACTTTACATACTTGAATGCAAGTAAGATTGACAGAGTTTAAGGTTCTAGCTTAAGGATTTTATTATGGTTGCAAAACTGCACAGGAGGGCTGGTTAGATCGCTTGGCTTTCAGTGATATATACAAAGGAGAAGCTCATGTCCTTAACTCAACTCTAACCATCCAAAACAAGGAAATGTACTATGACAGAGCACTCATTTGAATGCAAATCAAAATGTGCATTCCATTCAAATGATACAGTGGAGATAGACTTTCAGTGGGAGGCATATTTGTTTGTTACGTCCATATCCCACCTGTCCTTAGTGACCTCAAGATGGCCTACATGGCAATCTTACTCTTCACTTTAATTGAGGTTGGTATGGCTGATAGAGAGTTAATAACCCATGCTTATCCAACCAGCTTTATAGTTCAATGAAGATTAGAATCTAGATTTTCCAAGTTCCAGTCCGTCCAATATATTATGTTGGCTTTCTGAAACCATACCTAATTTATACTTGCCATTCCCAATCAAAGAAATGGCATGTACATGGAAACTGCTCACTTATGAATAAGTATGGACTAGGGTGTCATTTCTAGAATAGCTTATACTGTAGAGGAATCCATTAGCATCTGTTGTTACTTTTAACTAAATACTGATGGAGTGGGGGGAAGGCACTCATTACTTTGAAGTACAATTGACTTAGAAAATTAAATACAATCAAGGCTAGCAGTATCCTTTGTAGTGACTAATATGTTTTATTTAATTGAATTATCACCAACAAGGAAATAATCATTCTTACTTGTTTATGTCACTTTGCTGTTTTAGCAGAATAGGTGACTCATTCCAAACAAATAGAGCAAGAGATAATCCATTTAATTTTGTCTCATTCAGTTGTAGCTGGAAGCCATTTGAATTTTCTAATTTGGAAAACAGCTAAAGGATGGGGCTGGGTAGAGTTACTTCTTCTTAATCTTGTCCTTGAAGGGGTTGCAGTGGACTTTAATTACTAAACCAAACACCACCTCAAACCATACCCCCCAACAAAAATCATAGTTTTGAAAATAATGAAACTTCTGTAGGATTATAATGATGATCATATCATAAAAGACGTTGCTTTTATTGGAACTTGCTGTTTGCCACCCTAACTTTTCAAATTTGCTAGGTAACTTTTAAAAGGAATTAGGTCTCATTTCAGAAGGAAAATGGTTATGGTCATAGTTTTAAAATAACTCTTCATGTCTCATTATTCAAAACTAACTAAATTATTATTTTTTAGTTACAACTACCAGCAGAATGTGACAAATGGCTGGCATGTAATAAAAACACATCTAGGTAATGAGATCGCACCCCCCAGTAACTTTAAAAGCACTTAAATCAGTTACAATCACATTATAAAGACTGATATTATCCCTTGGTACAATTCTAGAGAGCAAGCATGGTGTAGTGGTTTGAACGTCAGAGTACAGTCTTGGAGACCAGAGTTTGATTCCCCACTCAGCCATGGAAACCAACTGGGTGCCACTGGGCACATCACACACTCTCAGCCCCAGAAAACCCCATGATAGGTTCACCTTAGGGTCACCATAAATCAGAAACGACTTGAAGCCACACAACAATAATAATGCTAGCAATCTAAACCACATAAATACAACTTTTTTTTTGCTCACAGTTTCTGTCTGTTCCCACTAATCTTATCCACTATCGACAGCATTCCATCCTTATCTACCCAGTTTCTCCAAAATTAGGTTTTTTTCTCTCTCATTCTCAATACATCATTGCAACGACATATTCTTCCTCTCACTTTTTAGCCAATCTATATGCAGATTCACTGTCCAAGTAACACTCTCCACCAAACATTGTCACTCAGCCTTCATGCACACCCCTATAACATCTCATCTACTCACTCAAGTCAATATAAACAAAGAAGCAGAATTTTAAAAAGAGGGGGTGGGGAAGGCAGGAGGCCTTGGGGAATGCCCAGGAAGGTAGCTACGATGAACCAGCTGAAGAAATCATGGCCTAAATCCAATTGGTAGTCTCAAGCAGAGTAGAGCCACCGAATCATTTGCAGAATAGTAAGGCCATTTCCGCACTACCCTGTTATAGCACTATTATTCCACTTTCAATGCTATTATTCCATAGGATATTGAAAGTGGAATAATAGCACTATAACAGGCTAGTGTGGAAATGGCCTTATTATTCTGCAAATGATTCGGTGGCTCTACTCTGCTTGAGACTACCAATTGGATTTAGGCCATGATGTTGAAAGTGGAATAATAGCGCTATAACAGGCTAGTGCGGAAATGGCCTAAGTCAACACTCATGGGAACTGCAATGATTCAGTGGTCTGATCTTATGGTTAACTGCAACAAAAGTAGACCTATTCAGTCAATGGCATTTACCTATGTATTTATTCACCATTCAGTAATCAGATCAATGTGTCTATTGTAGCTGGGACTAATAAATAAGATCCCAGCCAATGAGTCTATTCTAGTCAGGGATTAGAAACGGAATATACCTTGACTTTTTTGAAACAATTCCATTCATTTCAAGTAAATTTATGATCTCAACTCAGAGTGTTGGTCTCAGTGTTTAAAGCACCAGATTGCTTAGGACTAAGGTATTTGTTGACCTGCCTTCTCTTGTATCAATCTGTTCATCCAATAAGATCACTATACTTTGCTTTTCTCTGTGTCCCTCCTCTATCTGAAATGAGATGGATGGTAAATTGGAAAGAGACTTTTCAGTAGTGGGCCCTCATCTGTGAAATGGAGGCCTGTCTGGAGCTTTTATTATTTTCATTTAGGCACCTAGGAAAACGTTTGTTTTCCATGCAGCTTAGGGAAGACTGATTGTGATGTTTATTTGGATTACAGTTTTTTTTAAAATTTAATGTTTGCATCACCCCCTCTCCTTTACCACAATATTTTTATTTCTTTCTACTTTGTTAATTCAATTGGGAACACAAAGTTATATTGAAGGGACAGCATAGAAATTATGTCAAGTTTCCATAAATGCAGACAAACAAATATTATATGAGCACTCTTTTCTCAATATTTTCTTTGAAAATGGAGAGTTTTTTGATGGAAAAGCTGCTTCAATTACTTTACATTTGGCTCTTACTTGTAGGCAACTTATTATTTTAGTGAGGAATGTTAATTTCATTAATTTGCTTATTTCATTTGAATAGTAATCTCGTAGTCAAACCAGTTACATTATTAGAAGAGGTCCGCCATCAAGTGGTAAAAGATATCTTTAATCATTCTACATGATTTTCCTGACCTATGTATTTTGTATTTAGCATGTTTTTTTGTGATTGAGTTTTGAAAAGTAAATACAGAATTAATTTGCAAGACTGCTGACTCATGTCTCTGCGAGGAAAAAATATTGAAGGGAGTATGGATTAAACTCAGAATGTATGCATTCATCTTAACATTTTTGATCATAGAACAATGGTGGGCAATTGCAGTGGGGGCAGGAGCTCTTTTTAAGCCCAAAACCTCCAAGGGCCGCACTGGCAAATCTCACACAACCTATTTGTCAATGTACAACATTGTCCAGCACACCTGGAGGGCACCAGGCTATGGGAGACTTCCCTACAGCATAATATATGACAGATGCTTGCCGGTTAATTCCCTTTAAAATCTCCAAAGGCGGCCTTTCTACAATCTCCTGAGCCAGAATGTTCTGTTCTTGCCATGTTTTCTTGTCAAGTAATTCACTTGTTTCCTTTTGTTTTATTTTTAGCTTTAGAAGATTTCTCAGTGCTGTGCTTTCCTTGTGCCTTGCTGTTTCTTTCTATGATACAACGCTTCTGCAGTACAGATTTCTACTTTAGCTTTCCTTTTCCCCCTCAGTGAAGGAGACAATAACTCTGCCTTTCAGTTTTTGCTGGCAGTTAGCGCCACTCTGGAGTCAGGGGAGAATGTAATTGCTGTTCCTTTTCTGTGTGGCTGAGTTTTTACCCAACTTTCCTCTAGTTGTTTCTAATAACTGCCTGTTTGCTCATGGGCAGGTGGTGCAAGTCTCAGAGGAAAGTTCAAATGACGATTACAAAGGACTGTTCATTGTGGTTATTATGTGGCAGTGAGGCTGGCAAAAAATAAAAAAAATAGAAAATAAAAAATTATTATATGTCAACCATTTTGTCATCAGCATGCTGCCCAGATGAGTTACTCTGAGTGGTGAAGAGCCCATCGAGGTTAGGCCCAGAGAGGCCTGCAGTAGAACCCTTGTTTGCCTGCCATGATAAATTTGCTAGGCACTTTAAGGAGAAATCACTTGTATTTGCTTAGGGCTTGATGCCAGTTATTGCAGAATCTGGAGGTATATCCAGTGTCCTGTCATCTTACTGTCTTTTTGCTAATGACCGCTTCTGGGGTAAAATGTTTGAATGGAGGGTTGCAGGGCAAGTTCTGGCCTCCTCCTCCTTTTTATTTATATCCTGTCTCTACATCAATGCTCAGACTCAAGGTGGCAAATTCTTGGAAGCAACAGAATATCTGGGTCCATTCCAGTCTGGCTTCAAAGCAGGATATAGTACTAAAGTGGCCTGAGTTACTTTGATTGATAATCTACTCTGGGGAAAATACAGGGAGAGTGTGACCCTGTTAATCTTCCTGGATCTCAGTGGAGAGTTGTCATATTCCCAGGTTAGCCAGATTTTATGTGGATTCAACCTAGTACACATTTGGACCATTGACTGGCCCAGATTCTAAACTTTCGTTTTAGATGAAATAAGTCTCCAACCAGAGATAGAATGGGGAAAAAAAGAGTTCCATTGTTTTGTGAGAAACAAGCCTATAGCTGTTTTTTAGTGTTAGCTAATGAGTGAAGGAGTCAGCGTGGTTCAGTGCTTTGAATATTGGACTATGGCTCTGCAGACCAGGGTTAGACTTCCTGCTCCATAGAGACCCAAAAGGTGACTTTGGTCAGGTCACTCTCTCTCAGCCTCATAGGGAGGCAAAAGCAAACCCCATTCTGAACAAATCTTACCAAGAAATCCTTGGATTAGTTTCACTTTGGGATCGCTATATATTGGAAACTAGTTGAAGGCACACGGCAACAAGAAAACAGCAATGAGTGAAGTATCACAGAATCATTAAGATGTAAATTGATAATCTCCTGGGTAAACATTCCAAATGAATATAGAAAGCCTAGGTTTTTTGCACGGAGCAGACCACAAAAAGAGAGTGCAAAGAAATCATAGACGCAAGGCATAGGAATGAACAATGTGACAAAGTAATGATTTTGGTAAGGAGTTTCAAATAGTGATACTTTCATTTCCCAAAGGAAACAAAGTCCTTTTGAAAGAACTAATTCCACTTTTCCTTGTCTTTGGTATATGGTCTATCATTTTGAACTCTTTGGTGACTTAGGCCATTTCTGCACTATATTCTTATAGCGCGATTATTCCACTTTCAACATTCTATGAAATCCTGGAGTTTGCAGTGTAGAGAGGGGCCAGCTGGCCCCTCCCTACACTGCAAACCCCAGGATTTGATAGGATGTTAAAGTGGAATAATCACACTATAAGAGTGTAGTGCGGAAATGGCCACATACGACTTCTGAAGCTAAATGGATCCCACTGAAGTAAATATGCAGAAGAAATTTATATATTGGAATACATTAGGATTTCATTCCATTCCCTACTGCAATGTTATCCATGGCAGGGAAATAAAACAGCAGCTGTGGGGTAGGAGGAATTCAGTTTGAGAAGTGGAAATAAAACATAGGAGTGTGATGTTAATGGTGAAACACTCAGCTGCCACATTGGCCCAGGCTCTCCTGCTGCTTGACAAAGGGAATAGAGGTGCTGGTGCTGACATAGTTTGGCAGCCCCCTATCCATTGCCCCTGTGTTCTTCTTGTAAAAAACATTGCCTTGTCCTGCCACTTTTGTACTCACCATGGTGGAAAGACAGAGCAGTAGCTGCCATGCATGGAGGCAGGGGAAAAGCGGAACAAAAAGAAGGAGGGAAGCTGCTGTTATTACTGTGCAAATAAACAAGAGACAGAAAGAGAAGTAGACATACCCTCTACGCCAGTGGTCCTCAGACTTTTTACCTGTGACCACCTTTACATGAGGATATTGTGGCCCCCAGTAGCGTAGGAACATGGGGGAAGGGGGTGATTCGTCCTGGGCAGCAATGTTTCTGGGGCGTCTTGGCCCATAGCCATGCCACCGTGTGCCCTGGCCACGTCCCTGCGTGCCCTGACCATGCTACCACACAACACAGTGGCCATGCCCCCTCCCCTCTCCACACACTCCAAGCTCTGCCACTCTATGGCAACCCCACTCTATGTTGCACCCCTCCATGTCCTATCCTCTTTCTCTCTCACAGGCCACTTGTGCTTCACGCAACCTCCATCTTAATGCTGAGTTCTCATGCTCTCTGCCTCCTCTCTCCACTTCCCTTTGCCCCTACCTGAGAAACTGCCATAATGGTTGCTAAGGGACATGCATCTGCTGTGCCAGTCACAGAATGTTTGGAGAAGCTGAGTGAGAAAAACATAAAAAAGGGAAGCCGATTTTTGCTATTATCTGAACTGGAGAAGGGCATAACAGTGGAAGATGCTTTGCATCACTTTGTTTCAAAGAGCAGTTGATCCTCAACTGTGTGCATGTGTGCACCCCCCCCCCGCTTTCTCTTCACACACACACCTTTTGTTCTGCCCTGGGGGGAGGAGGATTAGGAGTGAGCAACTTTTTCTACTCTTTGTTTCCTTTTCCTTTTTTCCTTCTTTCTGTCTTTTCTTACCTCTCTTTTTCTTTTCTTTCTTTACTTTCCCCTCCCTCTTTCTTTTTAACTTCCCCCTGTTGCCTCCAGGTGAGGGCTCTCATGGTGGAACCGCCTCATTCTCCTCCTGTGTCTCCCTCAGGAAGTCTCATGGCACACAGCCTATCAGCAACTCCTGCAACACCTTCATGGCAGGTGCTTCCTAGATTTTGTGTCCCTTCAACTCTTTCCTATTGTGGTAGTGATATACATTTGGACACATGATTTTGCAAATGAGCCTGTATTGTTTTGGTGTGATAACTCCACGGTAGTTCAGATTATAAACTCTCAGAGCTCCAAATCTCCCTGTGTCATGAAGTTGGTCAAGTGCTTCATCTTGCAGAACTTGAGTCATAACATAGTCTTCAAATCTCATCATGTCCCTGGGATCCAAAATCCTCTAGCAGATTCCCCTTCCCATTTCCAGTTCTGCATGTTTCAGGAGCTGGCTCCAAAGGCCTCTCCATGACCCATAGAGGTGCCTGCACACCTGTGGAACCTTGACAGATAAAGACTGAATGCACCCTCCTCCCATCTTTAGCCCCTTCAACTCATAAGGCTTACTAGCACAGTCTGTGTATATTTTGGAGCTTTCTTAGCACAGTGGGTAAGCCAACCAGAGGCCCAGTGACAGATGAGGTGGTGCTAAGGTTTGCCATCTACTCAAGGGTCTCAGGCTTGTTCATCTGAGCCATCATAGATCAGATTATAGCACTGCCATTTTATTCCAAGGCAGCTGGGTTCATGGACTCCATAGCCAACTTCCACATCCACTAGATCCTGGAAGACAGGGCTAGGGAAACCCCTCATCCCCCCAATAATCATCCCCCCATATTGGATGTTATCCTTTCACACCTCCTCCAGTCTCTCTAGCAGTGTGCTTGTCCAGGGACAAGGCTATGCTTTTCAAGGCTGCTTTCATATTGGCACTCTTTGTAGCCACACAAATATAAGTGACTTCCTTTCTGCTCAGTGCCTATTAATGCCTGACCTTCATTTCAACTAACAGGGCCTGAGCATCCATTTCAGACACCGTAAGACTGACCAGCAAGGCAGAGGGGACAGATTATTCCTTTGGGGAAAGTCCCAACAGAACACATTTGTCCAGTTCAATCGGCAGCCTACAGTTATGCCCACGTGTCCCAGTAATGTTGATCTTGTGCATGTCAGGCTTCCCTTTCACTCAATACCAATTCCAAACTCTCCTCAGACAAGCCATCTTGGCCATTGGTCTCCCACCACCATCATTTTCTACCCATTCCTTCTGCATAGGAACGGTTACAACTGCAGCTGATCATGGTTTGCCCAGCTCCATTGTTCAGAAGGTTCTGTTGGTTGGTTTATAACATGTTCTGCTACTGGACCTGGATACAGAATGCTATTTGAAAGCACAGAAATTCAGGACCATTCAGACAACTACTATGTCAGGCTACACAGAGAAGCCATTGAAATCCATAAACACCTGGATAATTTTAACAGGAAAGAAGAAACTTGGAAAGTAAACAAAAGCTGGCTACCAGTACTGAAAAACACTAAAATCAATATTGAAAAATATGCCCATGAACACCACCCAGGCTCAGGAAGTCTCACTACAGGAAACAATACAATGGATTGCTAATGAGTACTTAAATGCACACACAACTATTATGCATATCCCCTTATTAACAAGGCAACCCTGTGGACTAGTCCACTCAACAATGGGCTGTCTCACAGGCCAGCTGCATCACTAATGCATCACAAATGCAAATCCCTCCCATCTGGGGATCACACAAGTATATATACTCCATTCCACCTCCATGTCTCCAGATCCTCTGAAGATGCCACCCACAGGTGCAGGTGAAATGTCAGGAGCAAATACTACTAGAACACGACCTTACAGCTCAAAAAAGCCACAACAACCCAGGGATTCTAGCCGTGAAAGCCTTCAACTTTACAGAAACAGGGTTGGCAGGACATTTGTACCAATTCCGCCTGGTGTCATGCTAATCCAGACATCATTTATAACCTAGCCTGGATAGGTGGCACTCCTATCATCCGCACATACAGACTTGGCTTTCCCATACAGAGGGAATGGTATTTACCTTTCCCCAGTGAGCTGTAATCTCTACTTGGACTCACTGACTTGTTAGCTATAGCAAGACATTCGAAGGACATGGGGTGGGGACATTCGAAGGACATGGGGTGCAAGCTGGGCTGGCCCCCTCCTGTGGTGGATATGGAAGAGAAGAGAGGATATCAGGCATGAGTTAAATTATGGACAGGGAAGCCCTGGAGTGGTTAGGTGGATCAAAGTGGGGGTAACCTGAAGTCTGGGCAGATGCAGTCGACCTCATCTGCAGGAAACCATCTGGGCACATCTCACATATGAGATGATATAGCAAGCCTTGCCAGATATTTACCAGGCATCTGTGGCTTGATGCCCTGCTTGAACATTTGCTGGTCTGGAAACCATTGGGCCTAGCGTCCCCTCAACCTTATTTTGCTTATACATTGTATACTCAAAGAAGAATACACATATTAATATAACTGACTGATAATTACTATATTTGTATTAAAGTTATGGCCATCCCTTTTAACCCATAACCTGGCATCCACCCCTGTGCTCTTAGCACAGCAGCAGACATTTTGTGGGTGAACGAGGGGGCGGAAATTTCAGCAGAACACAGGAGCAATTACTGACAGAAGAAGCCATTTCATACAGGCTTGCCTCAGTTCAGTTTATTACACAAATGTTTGAGTAAGAGATTGTAATCACTGTCTGAGAAGAAATTAATATGCAAAAAATACAAGCATTGATCATTACCCAACTTTGATAATTAAGAATGGGTAGATCAGTAGTAATACAAAGAAAGTTGAAGCCTGGATAATTTTTACTTAAAATTAACTATTTCATCTTCACCTTTGAAGGAAACCACACCTTATTTTCCCCCTGTATTTCCTGCTATTTGTTGTTACTTGCCTTCAAGTTGTTTCCAACTTATGGAGACCTTAAGGCAGCCTATCACAAGGTTTGCTTGACAAGAGTTGTCAGAGCAGGTTTGTCATTGGCTGTTTCTGCACTAGACTGTTATAGCGCTATTATTCCACTTGCAACATCCTATGGAATCCTGGGGTTTGCAGTTTTGCGAGAGGCTGGCCGGCCCCTCCCGAAACTGCAAACCCCAGGATTCCATAGGATGTTGCAAGTGGAATAATAGTGCTATAACAGTCTAGTGTGGAAATGGCCATTGTTTTCCTCTGAGGAGGAGAGAGAGTGTGACTTGTCCAAGATCTCCCAGTGGGTTTCCATAACTGAGCAAGGACTTGAACCCTGGTCTTTCAAGTTGAGGTCCAGCTGTCAAACCATTACACCACAGTGATTCCTAATATTTATCCTCACTTTATTCTACTTTTTCATCTCTGTGAATCAGAGATGAAAGTATATCACTTGTGGGTCTTCCTCGGTATAACCTCCAAAATTTTGCAGATGAACACTGGGAAACATGTGGCCAAGCAACAACAGAGTGTGGTAAAGATGGCAAACGTTATTAACAAAGAGGAAGGCACAAGCCAGGAGAAGCTGCAGAAGTTCACTTTTGCTTGAGCTTACGGGGAAAAGTAAGACCTGCACCTTCCATTCCCCCCCCCAACTTTCGCGCAGGAACTAATTTTTGTACATTGAACTCAGTTTGCACTGATGGAAGTAAGCCAAGGATGAAGTGAAAAAGTGGGAGGAGGAGAAACAGGGACATTTTAAAAGCAGCTGCTGAAAATGGGACAACAGAGGATTAACTGGGACTGTCTGTGAAAGTGGGACTGTTGAGGGCAATATGCCTGTGGCATTTTCCTAGTTTCATGCGTTTTTGCCATCAGCAGGAATTGGCAAAACCACATGTGAGCATCCCTTGCCTAAGAAAACCCTGTGAAATCCATAAGTCGGGAGGCACCTGAGAGGCGCATCCCTGTGGTAAATAACCAAAATGATACCCCCAGAAACTCCTGTGCATGACAAAATTACATTGCCCTCTTCATCAACACCACCACCACCACCTCCGCTGCATAGTCAGGTTTGCTGAGAGGTAGATACAGGCCCAGGGACACTCTTTAAGCCACAGGAAACTGTGGCCAATGGCTATTTTGAGGTCCCCAAAGGTGCCATACCTCTCCAAAATTGTTGTATTTTTGGAAACTCTCACTCTTTGCCTCCCACATCATCTAGGTGGTGTGGGGGTAATTTTGTGGTATGTTTTGTCACACTGACCTCCCTTTTTAAAACTGGAAGTGGTTTGAAAGAGGCCTTTTAAACAGCTGGAGTGTGTATGAAATGTCAGGATGGGGATGTCTGGGCTTGATCCCTACTTTGGGAGACAGGGAACCATTAATTTCCTACAAATGAATTCAACAGAGCAAGAGTGATGTCAGTGATAGTCCTACTATGAAACACTTCTTGCAGCCTTAGGAGTCAGAAACAGTAGCACACATACTCATTTTTATTCTCAGGCCCTTTCTGCAGGAGCCCCCCCTCCCAATACCAGTACTGGGATGGGAGAGGAGTGGGACTGTGACAATGCTTCTGCATGATGTCATCATGGTCCCGTCCTTCTCCTGTCACCAGGTGGCATGATTATAGATTAAATCATTGATGGGTTTTCCCCATCAATGACCCATGATCACCTCACCATCCTGCACTTACCTGGCCTGTGGAAGCCCCAGAAGCACAATGGAGGTGCTTCTTGCCCCAGTGCAGCCACCGAAAGTGCCTGGTTGCACTGCAGAAAGAAGAGGCATGTCCATCGTGCTCCCTTTGGCAGGGAGCCAGCCAGTGCGGAGTGGAGTGCTGCCGTCATGCTCCCTTCCCAGCAGAGCAGCTGCAGGGATTGCCAACAGAGGATGGCGGTATAAGGTAGGGTGTGGAAACGGCCTCCAAGAGGAGAGGGAAAGAAAGAAAAAGAGAAAGAGATTAGGATTTTGAACTGAGTAGGACACCAGAGATTGGTGGCCACTGTTCATGCTGCCTGGAGGATTCTGAGCTTGTAGTCTAGAAAGAATGTTTCCAAACTCTGTCTTCAGCTGCTATTAAATAAAACGCTACTCAACTACCTTCTTTTCTGTTTTTAAGAAGCACGGGAACGATAATGTGTCAAATGTAATTAGATGTGGGGCTGGATACAATGCCCGAAACCCTATTGCTAGTATTAACTGGAGTAGACCCATTGAATCCATTGGATTTACCTCTGTGGTTTTTCACCATTTAGCAATTGATTCAGTGAGACTACTCTGCTTGGGACTAACAATGGGACTCTGGCCAATGTGTGAGAACTCCGGTGCCAACATTAATTTAATTTAAGAAATGCATGCCTAAAGCATCAAGGCAGCTGATAAGTAATGCCAATACAATGTTGTGACAATGCAAAGCTGTTACCCTGATTCCTGGGGTCCTGTGTGGGACACCTCAATGTGCTCCAAATAATGGGGAATGGGAATTAGCCAGAGCACAAGCTGTAGCACTACGAGAGGCAGGGTAACCTAGCGAGATCTTAAACCCAATGTTTACAGGGTCAGCCCGAGCCAAAAACCAAGCAAAATTGTCTAATAAAATGATTTTATTTAGGGGAATTCACTCATGCATGCACACAAGATACACACAATCACACATTCACACAAGAGTTAGCTGAAAGAGAAAGGGAGGAAAAATTATAGAGAGGCTGAGAGATTTGGGGGGATTTATAATTACCAGTCCAGAAGAGTAGTGAAGAGCAGAAATGTATTTTGGCTTAGGTAGGACCTAAGGGCAGTTCTCATTCAGGAGCCAGACGGACAGAGTGACGGGTAGATCTTCAAGAGACTGCACTGGGCCTCCTCAAATCAGGGATATTTATACCCTGAAAATGGCTTGTGAAAATGACCAGATGCAAGACAAAGGGAACCTGTTGAGGACAATGAGTCTTTTGCTGGTTGATGGGCTTAGTGCTTTGATTGACAAAGACATGATGAATGTTGTAATAGCTGTCTATTGTGGCTGCTGTGAGGACAGAGGAAAGAATCCAGGTGTACAAGGGATGGATATCTGTCAATCAGTGTCCTGGTGGGCTCCTCACAGTCAGATTCCTTGGAAAAGTCCAGCTTCTATTTAAGCCTATTATCTATAGGAATGATGTGTATTTGCCTGACAAATTACTCAGTCTTACCTGGAGGAATTTTGGAGTTGACCTATGCTTCTCACATTTACAGTCAAATTCTTTCCCTCATTCAGTTTGACCTCTCTGTCACCTTTCAGGCTTGAATTTGATATCAGAGCCAATAAAATGTGTTGCCAATTACATATGATGCCAATTAGGTATGGTGCCCATCCAAACCATATTGATATTGGGGATCCCCACAGCGGGGCCTTACAAAGCCATATAATCAACAACTCCAGTACATCTACAAATGGTAGAAATTTGCAGCTGCTCTATCTGATGTGAAAGATTTCCAGCCTTGGTTAATGCTTTGACACCCCCGCCCCCGCCCAAAGAAAACACAGGGCTGCGTGGAATAATGGCACATCCCAACCCATCGTGGATGTACTCAGAAGATTGATTATATGGTTCTACATTGTACTGTCAGTTCTTATTAGCTGCCTGAGCACTTAATGCAAATCTCTGCTTTCTTTTATCCTCTTTTGTTAGTGTTGTGTTTCCTTTCTTGTCTTTTCTTCCCCCAGCTCTTTCTTTTTGGGTGATGTGCAAATGGCCATCCTATTTTCATTCATTTTCACAGGACCTCGCAGAAAGGGGAAGTGTTTTTCATGGTTTATGGTTTGCCCCTTCTGTTTTAGCTCAGTGCGAACAAAAAAACTTTCCTAAAAATTGCTGTTCACTATCCCCCTCTTAAAAAGGAATCATTTGGAGATAATTATAGGGACAAAACAATCCAGAATATCTCTCTATGGATGCAAAATGGCCTTCTTCCATTGATGGTAAGTACATGGAAAACACCCCATGTATTTAAAAAGGATGTCCACCCACCCATCCTAGTCACCCAGCGTGTTTGAAATGATTAACAGAAAGAACTGTGGCAAAGCTGAAATTCTCATACAACTAGCTATGTGTTTATAAGTGCTTTGTATTCAACATAAAAGAACTCAGAAAGGAGAGAAAATTTATGATGAAAACTTCAGTACCAAACACTATTTTCTATAATTTGACTGTATTTCATCAGACGTAGATCTTGAAGTTTAAATTCTGCAGTAACAACTTATAGGGTTATCTGTAGGTGGCACAGTCTTCCCACATACTGTTTAAGTCATAGAATTACTAAGGTCTTAGCTTACATGCCTTCTGATGTACTGCCAATGCTCCTACTTTATTTCTTTTACAAAATAATCTCCAGAAGAGGGCACACTTCCTTTCTTCCTCAGCACAGAGAGAGAGAAACATAGGCCATTTCCACACTACCCTGTTATAGTGCTATTATTCCACTTTCAACATCCTATGGAATCCTGGGATTTGCAGTTTAGGGAGGGGAATTTAGAATTCTCAGCCAGAGAGCTCTTGGGCCTCAGTATGACAAACCCCAGAATTCTATGGGATGTTGAAAGTGGAATAATAGCACTATAACAGTGTAGTATGGAAATGGCCATAATATTATTCTCACCCTCTTCTATGCAGGACCTAAATACCCTTAAAGGCACCAGACCCTGTATCTTGGAAATTAAACAGTGTCAGCCCTGGTTAGTACTGAGATAGGAGACTACCAATGAATCCGAGGTGCTATAGGCTATATTTCAGAGGAACTGGCCATAACCACCTCTGATTATTCTTTGTCTTAGAAAATCCTATGAAATTCCTAAGATATCTGTAACTTTAAAGGTGATTTGAAGGTGGGTCCCCAGATGTTTGTGGACTTCAGTTCCCAAAAGCCCCAGCCACTATGGTCAATGCTCAGGGCTTCTGGGAGCGGAAGTCCAAAACATCTGGGGACCCACAGGTTGAGAACCACTAAGCATATGGCTATGCAGTCTTGTGAATAATTTCTTTGAGATATGTTTATGCTCTGTCATGTATTTCTTATTATATTGAGAGCATTGTTGATATAGGAAATATGCATCACTCTTGCTGACGCTTTTGTGCTTGTCTGCTCTGTACAACTGAAGGGTATTCCAAAGTGGAAATGTCAAATCCAGCAGTTCAGCTTCCCCTTAAGATTCAGTTGTTGCAATTTTGGGGAAATTGTGATTAAAAAAATAAAAAGATATATTCACCCACTCATATCAGTCAGTTTTGTCTTCTCTCTCATTTGAATTTCGAGAGGTTACACAAATTCTGATTAAAAAACCCCCAAATAATAAAAAAAACCTAAAATGCCATCTTTAATCCTGGGAATTTCTGTGTAGGAACTTCCAGGTAGTATATAGGTAAAACTTGCCAATTGTAGTCCAAATGAAAGAATTTTCTGTTTGTTGGAAGTAAAAACTTCCAAGAGTTAAGTCCCAGTCTATTTGTTCCCTCTACTTGAAGGGCTTTTCTTGGCAAGATTTGTTGCCTTTGCCTTTCTCTGAGGCTGAGAGAATGTGGCTTGCTTGCAGTCACCTGATAGGTTTCATACCCTGGTCTCTAGAGTCATAGTTTGGGCACGTGTCAGGAATGAGGCAGTATGTGTGTGTGTGTGTGTGTGAAAGAGAGAGAGAGGAAACTGCTTTCTTATTCGCAAACAAGGGAGCAGTTTGGGAACTTGCACACACACACACACACACACTGCTGTGTCCCTGTTGCTGCCGCTGCTGTTAGTATCCAGGAGCTGGGCTTCATGGGCTCCCTGTGAGGGCTCCACAGACCCCAGGTTAAGAACTGCTGGTCTAGAGAGATATCAATACAGCCAGAGGCCACTCTCCTTCTTGGCCATGGGGGGACCAGGGCAATAGAAGACAAGTGATAAAATTCAAGCTCCAGGAGATGGGTCACTTTTTAGTCCGTAGGCAGAGCAGACAAGGCTTTGGCTATGAAGGACTTCCCAGACCTCAACCCAATAACAATGGGGAATTATGTCAGCCCTGGAGCAGATGCGAAGAAAATAGTGCTAAAAATAGGGAATTAAAAATAAGAATAAAAGTAAAGCACAGAGGATGATAAAACTCCAGTTCTTCCACCCTGCCAGTCTGGGTAGGGCTTTGATTCTCTCAACAGATCTGACATTGAAGCTTGCTGAAACAGCCCTTCGAATTGCCCTGTAACTTTGGAGCTCTGGATCCAGCCAACTGGATGCTGAAGACTATAATTGTTGTGTTCACTCTATCTGGGTTTGTTTACCTGCAGCTACATCACTCTTGCTGGGGTTGGGGGATCTCCTCAGGAGCACTCTCCAATTTTGTAAGGACAGGAGAAAAGGAGGCACTGAGGAAAATTGTCACTATTACTTTCTCTATCTGATACTGCTTCCCCAGGTGGGATTGGGCCCCCTCCTCCCCTCACACAGGCCATTAGAAGAACCAGCTGGCTCTGGGAGTAGGCAAGCAACTGCCATCCTTGCCACTTCTTTAAATAGCCAGTTTTTGCTGTTTTAATGAGATGTCGTTGATCATATCGATCTTATGTAAGCTGCACTGGGAGCTTTGTCAGCTGAAGAGTAGCATGAAAAAACCATGTACAATAAAATGAAACAAAAATCTGGCTACTTAGCATTCATTTTACAGCAGAGAGTGGAGAGGGAATGTATCAAGAGGAAATGTGGTGGGCTTAGCTAGAGAAAGAAGAGAAGCTACACCAGACATGGGCAATGGGGAAAATGAGGAGAAAGAGAAAATAAGAGGGATAAAATGAGAGAATTAGAAATATGAGACTGCAAAGAAGCAGGAGGGAATGAGGTAGGATGAACGCAGTTAACAATAGGTACATTTTGGAGGAAGAAGACTCTGGCCATTTCTGCATGGCGTTGCAATCCTGCAATGGGGGCATGATGGCAGAAATCCACAGGTCATGCTTTTGCATGACATCATCACGGTTGTGCAGCCATCACATCTCCAGTGTCTTGATCACAGGATATTCACTTAACAGAAAAAATCCATTAAGTGCCCATGATTATGTGATGTTCCTATTACCCCTAACCTTGCAAAAGGATTGGAAGCACGATCATGGCTTTCTTCCTGAGCGCAGCATGGGAAAGATGTTGGCTGCACTGCGGAAGGCAGGCACGTGTTGCTCGTGCTCCCTTCCAGCCAGGTACGGAGCGCACCGTCCCTGTCACTCTCCCAACCTGGCAAAGGTGCTGCTGGAATCGTGATGGGACATCAGTGGGAATAAGTGAGGTGTGGAAATGACCTGCGTCTCACTCATCAGGATCAGAAGAAATTTAAAGTAAGTAAAGTTAGAGGTGAAAGAAGTGAAATGAAATAGCAAACAAATATTGAGAACATGATGAAAAATTTACCTTTACCTGGCAGAGTAAATTTACCTTTACCTGGCAGAGAACAGAGCGGATGAGTAGGATGGAAGCATGAATCTCTAATGAACAAAAATGAGAGTCAGATTTGTTCAAGAAACTTTCAGCAGTTTTGATGCAGGAAGGAAAACAGTGTAAGATACAACTTTGGCCATGGATGAGTGGTGGGAACAACAGTAAAGTCCAGAGATTATGAGGGCAGGGATGGAAATGACTAGGGGAAAAGAAACCAGATAGTTGATCACGGTCTCAAGAATGGGGATCTGGGGAAAAAAACCCTTGGAAACCTGGATAGTAGGAGAGGAAAGCACATAGGCTGTTAAACAAGCAAGAGAAAAATCTGAAACAAGGAAATGGGACAAAATGAAGATTGAGGATGAAGGATGTGAAGCAAATAACCAAGGTAGTATGCGATCGGCAGAATGAGTAGGAGTGTGAAATGAGAGGTTTAAAAGCCAAGGAATTTAAAAGAGGAAAAAACACTGAACAGAAAATGTATACCGTGAATCAATATGAATATGAAAATCTCTATGAATAAGTATACAAAGGCAGGGAGGGGGAAACAGGGAAACGTAGACTGTAACTCAAAGTGGCATGTGTATGTGAAGAAGAACTGGGAAACATTTGTACCACACCTGTACCACCATCCTGAACATATCTGATCTTATCTGATTTTGGGAGCTAAGCAGAGTCAGAGTTGGTTATACTTGGACAGAAGACCTCCAAGGAATTCCTGTTTTCAAAGAAGTAGCTGTATTATTTTCTTACAGTGTCAAAAGAGGAAGGCAGTGGGTGGGAAAAAGAAGAAAAGTTGGCGGGGGGACGGAGAAGGAATGTATCAGGGCCTTTAAGACTAAGTGGTTTCTACTTTAGCATGAGCTTTTGTGGATCCCTATCTACTTCTCCAGATACAGTACAGAGTGCAATCAAAGCTTTGGGTTACAAAGCATATTTATACAGTTGAGGGAGTAGGATAGAATGTAATAGGATCCAGAAATTTTGCTCTAAATTTTCAAAAGGCTGTGTAAGTCCTTCAGACTTTACTGTGGTCAGCTAGTGCTGATGTGTGAAAGCATCAGTTTTCCTGGGTTCAAAACTCTCTTTGAGAAGATTACTTTCACTATATTTGTAGTATCAGTCTTGTATTAAAATGTGTAGTGTGTCATGAAGCCATTGTCTTTGCTTATATCTCTCCTAATGGATTGGAATTTGTGAATATCATTCAGTTCAGCTGTTTCTCTTTCTAATCTAATTACAAAGGAAGAGTAAAAAGAGAAGGATTGCACCCTGTAAACGCTGAAATGTTCTGAAACTGTTTTTTGGGTGCTGCCATTTCTAACATTAAATTTGGGATCCTAGAATATTGGGTGAGGTTAGGAAAGAATGTTGCCACCAGACAGTCAAGAGCTGGTGACACTGGACTAGATAGATCAGTAGCTTGACTCTATACTTTAAAGCAGGAGAGGGACTCATGCAGGCTTCCTAATCAGGACTTCTCAAACTTTGATCCTTCATGTGTTTAGGACTTTGGCTCCCAGAAACCTTAGCCAGATTGGCCAATGGTCGGGTTTCCTGGTTTCTCCCAGCAAGCAAAACATCTTCAGTGTGCTTTCATGTTGTTACAACAAGAAGTCCCAGGTGCCGTAGCCAGCAGAGCCAATAGTGAGGAGAGCTGGGAGTTGTAGCCCAACCACATATGGACAGCTAGCTGATTCCCAGCCCTTCTTTAAAAGGACCAAAGAAGTAAACATTGTGAATCTTAAAAATAGTGAAGGCATAAGAAACAAGGAAAAAGAAAGAATCTGGAGCTGACAAGATAATCAGAGGATGTTCTACTCCCTTTCTGATGACCTACAGGAGTAAGAAAAGGTTAAAAATATAAGAAGAAGCAAGGCATGGGGGAGCAGTGTCATCTGATGAAATCCAGTGTTTTGTTGTGAGAATAGAAGAGAAAGAACAGGTTGCTTACCTGTAACTGTGATTCTTCGAGTGGTCATCTGTGCCCTCATCCATTAGGAGCTTTCGTGCCTGCACGGTAGTGTTTGGAAGATTCTAGAGCTCGTTAGCTTGGCGAGAACCCCTCCCCCATGCCGGTACTGTGCATGCTCCTCCCGCCGAGCAACAGTTTCTCCTCAGTTCTGGTCCGCCAAACAAGATGGGACCTGAAAAAGAGGGGAAGGCAGGGTGGGGATGTATGAGGGCACAGATGACCACTCGAAGAACCACAGTTACAGGTAAGCAACCTGTTCTTCTTCTTCGTGGTCTCTGTGCCTCATACATTAGGAGACTGTGTAGCTTACCGACAGGATGGTGGGTCAGGTCCCAGACCCTAGAGAACAGAAGACAGCACAGCATGGCCAAATCGAGCATCTCTCCTGGACCGGCAGTCGAGTCTGTAGTGGTGGACGAAGGTCGATGGTTGGGACCAGGTCGCCACATGGCACAGCTCCTGCAGGTCGACCCCTCGCAGGAGGGCAGCAGATGTCGCCACGGCTCTGGTGGAGTGAGCCCGAAGAAGGTCTGGCGGAGGCTCCTTGGCAAGCTCGTATGTATAGTCTGCGCCACCCACTTGGAGAAGTGCTGGGTGGACATTTTGTGGCCCCTCCGGCGCCTGCCATAGCAGACAAAAAGATGTGGTGTCTGTCTATAGGCCGCAGTCCTGTCCTTGTAAAATGCCAGGGCCTGACGAACATCCAGGGAGTGGAGGGACCACTCCAGAGGTGTAGTCGTGTCAGGATAGAAGGCTGGCAGGATGATGTCCTGGCTCAGATGAAAGCTGGACACCACCTTCGGCAGGAAGGAGATGTCAGGCTGGAGGACCACCTTGTCACGATGGAAGAACAGGTATGGCTCATCGCACCGTAGCACTGTCAACTCTCCTGCCCGCCTGGCAGAGGTGACAGCCACTAGGAACACGGTCTTCATTGCAAGCAGCCTGTTGTCTGTCATCGCCATCGGCTCGAAGGGCGGCCTCGTCAGCTGCGACAGCACCAATGACAGTGACCACGGCGGTAGCGGCGGCGATACCGGCGGGTAGAGGTACTGTCCCTGAAGAGAGCAGCCGAAGGGGATCATGGTGGTTGGTATGCCACGATCGCGGTGAGGTACATCTTGAGCGACAGGAAGGCCAGGCCCTGTTGCCGGAGGTGGAGGAGGAAGTGGAGCGAGGTACGCAGGTTGACAAGTGATACCGGCTCTCGATGTTCCTCAGCGAAGGCCACAAAGCGCCACCACTTGTAGTGGTAGTTGTGGCGAGTGGAGTCCTTCCTGGCCGCAGTCAAGACATTACTGATGACCAGGTCGTCTACGGTGATATCCTCCAGGCATGGAGGGCCAATACTGGCAGGTCCGGGTGCAGCACGAGACCGTCGGAGTGGGATAGCAGGTCTGGTACCATCAGGAATGTGAGAATCCTCCCCCGGGAGGCCTCGATCAGGGGCCCAAACCAGTGCTGCCTCGGCCAGTACGGTGCCACAAGGATCGCGTCTGCTCGGTCCACGATGATCTTCGATATCATGCGACCCAGGAGCGGGAACGGAGGGAAAGCGTAGAGAAGTCCCTCGTCCCACAGGAACTGGAACGTGTCGCCAATGGAGTGGTGCTCATGGATGGCTCTCGAGCAGAAACGACAGCACTTCACGTTCTGGCTGGTAGCGAAGAGGTCGATGGTCAGCTCGCCCCATCGGTCCCGAACCATCTGGAAGGCCTCGTCCGACAGGGACCACTCGTGGTGGGAAGTGGTGTCCCTGCTGAGGGTGTCTGCTGTGGTGTTCTCCTCCCCCGCCAGGTGAACCGCCACTGGATGTATCTGAAACGAGACGCACCAGTTCCAGAGGTCGAGCGCAATGTCCAGAAGTGTGGTGGAGTGGGTCCCTCCTTGCCTGTTCACGTAGCAGACTGCCATCGTGTTGTCGGTGAGGATCAATACCATGCGGCCTGCGACCAGGTGACAAAATGCTCTTAGAGCCTTGTAGATCGCCAGCAGTTTGAGAGCGTTGATATGGAGGGACGTTTCGTCTTCCATCCACCGGCCACGGACTCGGAGGTCGCCGATGTGCGCTCCCCAGCCGAAGAGCGAGGCATCCATTGTCACCGTGACCGATGGCTTGGGGTTGTGGAACGGCATGCCTGACAGGAGGTTCCTGTACCACTGCCACCACAGGAGAGATCGACGTACCCGTAGGGGCAGCCGGTAGCGGTGAGACTGGTCATCCCAGAGTGGATCGAAGGCCCTGACGAACCAGTGCTGGAGCGGTCATGCGCGTAACCTGGCGAAGTAGGTCATGGCAGTGGTCAAGGCCATGTAGCCAAGGAGCTGTTGTATCGTCCTGGCTGATACCATCGGAGCATGGGAGGTGGCGGACACTGCCTGACAAAGCATCCGTGCCCTGTCGTCCGGTAGGTAGGCTCTCGCCGATACTGCGCCGAGGGTCGCCCCTATGAAATTGAGAACCCGGGTGGGCTTGAGATGGGACTTCTTCGGGTTGACCCTGAGTCCGAGCCGAGTGAGCAATGTCAAAGTCTGGTGAATGTCTTTGTAAAGTTTCTGTCTGCAGGATGCCACCAATAACCAATCGTCCAGATTGGAGTAGACAGAGATGCCTTTCGTCTGCAGGAACGACACGACGGGAGCCATGCACTTCGTGAACACCTGCGGCACGGTGGAGAGGCCAAACGGCAGCACCCGGTACTGGTAGTCTGTGCTGTGTGTGGATCGAGATGTGGAAATAGGTGTCTTTGAGGTCTATGGATGCAAACCAGTCCCCTCTCCAGAGGAAGGGGAGGATCGAGGGCAGCGTGACCATCTTGAACCTCTTGGGACGGATGTACTCGTTCACCCCTTGGAGGTCTAGGATGGGCCGCAGGGATCCGTCCACCTTTGGTACCATGAAGTACCTCGAGTAGAAGCCGGTGGTCTTGGCTGAAGGCTGGAGTCTCTCGATCGCTCCCTTTTCGAGGAGGGACTGGATCTCTTTCAGCAGAGCCGAGCTGGCCGGGGTGGAGTAGTAGACACCCCGTGGCAGAATATCCTGGAACTCGATCGCGTATCCCAGGCGGATGATGGTAAGTACCCAGGCGTCTGCAGTGATCTCCCGCCAGTGGTTGAGGTGCCTGGCCAGGCTCGGATAATGGTACAGGTCCACTGGAAGGGCGAAAGATGGGATGGGTGGCGTCCTGCGAAGACCATCAAAATCGGGTCTTTGCTCCAGAGGAAGACTTCTTCAACGACGATGATGGGTGCCGCCTCGGAAGTCTTTTTGAAGCTGAGGATGTAGATGGTCTCGATGCAGTCGATTTCGGAGACCATGGCTGGTATGCTGATGATGAGGAGGAACTTTTCCATGAAGATCTCGGCTGGAAGCTGCAGCGGGATTGGGCAGGCTGGTTTATGCCCATCTTCTTCGCTGTCAGCCGGGCCTTGACGAGGTGATCCATGGCCTCCTTGGTGGAGGTGTGGAAGAGCCCTTGGCTGTCGAACGGAAGGTCTTCAATCCATTGGCGGCTGTCCTCCTGAAGCCCAGAGGACCGGAGCCACACATGTCGTTGGAGGGCTACGGAGCCAACCATCACCCTCGAGGTGGCCTCCACAGCATGCCTTGAGGTGGCGATCTGCTGAGTAGCTACGGCAACGGCCTCGCCAAAGATCTGAGTGGCAGAGGCACGTGACTCTTCCGGCAGGTTAGCGAGGAGCGGCGCGAGTCGGTCCAGCAAATTCCGATGGTACGCCACGAGGCATGCCATTGTATTGATCGTCCTGGCCACCAAGGACGACGCCAAATAGAAGCGGCAACCAAAGGCATCAAGCTGCAGGCTGACTGCTGGAGCTGCAGGCTGCATCGATGTTGATGTGGCCGGTGTCGTGGCCAGTACCGAAGTCACCTGCAGGGGCACCACCGAGGGCCAAGGACAGTGTGCCGCCTGCATTGTAGACGTACCCGCTGTCGTCGCTTGGGCCTCGGTGGACTGTGGCGCTGGACGAGTAGCTGTGGCAGTCGTCCTCGGGGGTGGCGAAACAGCCTTGTAGCAGGGTGAGGGCTCCCGGGACCTTTGGTGACTCGGTGATTGACGCGGTGACTGATCATAGTGGGAGTAGTGGGCTTCCCGCGATGGTGACCGAGACTGGTGTCGTGGTGACCAGTACTGTACGTCGAGATGGTACCGGTCCCTATACGACAGGGAATAAGAGTAGTAAGATCCCGCTGGCTTGTGCCACACGTGCTCCTGGCCATACCTCCCAAGGTGGGCGGCCGGGGAGTAGGCGCGGTCGCCTGAGTATGGCCTCTCCAGGCGCATCTCCCGGTAACGCGGGGATGGAGGCCTGGCTCTCCGCTCCGGAGAGCGAGACTTGCCACGTCGAGAGGCTGGTCGCTGCCAGACCACAGCCTCCTCCCGGCGGTCTGCCGAAGGACGGTGAACCAGTGGGGTAGCCTCTGCAGTGAGCTCAGGTGGGCCTGAGGGCGAGGCCTCCATGGCCTGCTCCTCGTCCGACACCTCAAGGATTTCCTGCTCCTCAGGAGGCTCCTGTTCTTCAGGGAGCTCCGCAGATTCAGGTTCCTCGACAGGCTGAGTGGGTGGCAGAGTAGGTGGTCGAGCCACTTTTGGTGGAGAGCGCCTTTTCTCCTTCTCCTTCTTCTTTTTCTCCTTCCCAGCATCTTCGGTGGCAGGACACTTCTTCTGGGCCAGGGTAAGCGGCCTGGAGGAGGAGGTTGAGGTCTGCGAGCCCACAGGATCCTCACGCGCCCGAGTTGCCAAGATCTTGGAGATTCTCGGTAACTTCATGATCGGTACCGAGCCCGGTACCGATACCAATGAGGTGGAGGGCACGGCAGCCACCGCTGCTGCCGAAAAAGAAGAAGAGGAGATTGGGCGATTCTCGGCCATTGATTCCCTTCCCAGCTTTTAAGCCTGCAAAGACTCTTCCCAGCAGTGGGATTTCAACCTCGCAGCTCTTTTACGAAGGGTTTGGTGGGTGAATTCCCGGCAGACTGAGCAGGCCTGGACATTATGCCCTTCACCCAGACAGAACAAACACTTCGAATGTCGGTGGGAAAGAGCAACCTTCCTTCCACAGGAGGTGCAGTGTTTGAACAGGGCCGACATAAAACAGTGACAGAGCGAGGTGAGGAAACGAGAGAAGTCTGAGAATGCCAAAAACACAGTCCAGAATTCAAAATCGTAAAACAACCAGAAAAAAGTCAGAAACCGATCGTACAATACCAAGAGCCAGTCTGAAATCTGAGAGGGGTAGTCAAAATCCATATCCGAAGTCAAAAATCCAAGAAAAAATATCCAAAGCACAAGCCAACAAGCAGAACCTTCTGTTCGCGATGGCGGACAAGAAAGAACTGAGGAGAGACCGTTGCTCAGCGGGAGGAGCATGTGCAGTACTGGCATGGGGGAGGCATTCCCGCCAAGCTAACGAGCTCTAGAATCTTCCAAACGCTACCGCGCAGGCGTGAAAGCTCCTAATGTATGAGGCACAGAGACCACGAAGAAGAAATACTGTGATAAAAATGTCATACAGACATACTCCGTGCAAACCGAGCAAGATGAAAAAACTGCAAAGAACATTAAGTTAGGATGATGAAAGAGATGTGCAAAGTGGCTCAGAGCAAGAATGACATCATCCCCATCAAGCAACATTATAACAGAAATCAGGAAGAAAAACATGGTAAAGTTGAAAAGCTTCGACTCAGCAAAGCAGAGAAAACTGAAAAGGAGGAATTGCAAGTTCTCAGTTCCAGCTGTTAGCTGGAAGAGAGTGAAGTGCTCTTTTGTAAATGGTAGCCAGAAAGCAATTTCTGGGACCATCTGAACTATCCAAAAAAACCTGAGATAGTTCACTACAAAAAAGCATCATTTCTCACACACTGGGATTTCTAAGAAAAATATTTTTAACCCATAGAAACCCCTCTAGCTTGCAATGGGTGGGTGGGGGGAATGAAGGAAGATGGGTAGTCAGTTTGGCTAATACACATTCAGATTTCATAAATCTATAGACAATTGGCCAATGAGAGATCTTGTCTGTGTCTTTGCTCACCATTGGCTCTTGAGACCTGGATGGGCATGCCATCTTATTTACAGTGTTTCAAAAATCTTATTGTTTTAGCATAAGCGCTGTGTGCTCCTTCCATCTAGAATACCAAACAAATTTAAAACCAGCTAACTGAACTGCTTGAAAAATGGAGCCTGTCTCATTAATTAAGCAAGAACTTAAGCAGCAGATAGAGCAACAAACAGGAATTTTTTCTCCATCTGTTTTCCCTCTTTGCCGGGTGGTATTCAAATATCACTCCTTCCATTAGGCAGAGAAGCCTGATACAGAACAACAGAACTCCTGTTGTCTAGATTGTAAATGTCTGAGTTGTTTCCATCCTTTGCAGTCAGTCATCCCCATCAGTGTGTCAGCCATTCAATAAACCTCAGCTTAAATCCACGTTCCATACCGCCCAACATTCCACAGATGAAAACTGGGACATGGGTAGCTATGCAATATGAAATGTGATCAAGTTGGCAAACATTAGCCGTGAGAATGAACATACAATCTAGGAAAGACTGCAGCAGTTTGCTTTTGCTTGAGCCAATTGGGAAGGGCAAGACTCTACTCCTTTCTCCACTTTCCCCCACCTCCAGGTTAACTGAGTACACATTACTTTTGACCACCTTTTGCTTAATGACCACCTGCAGGATAAAATGCTAGTCCATTTTAGCCTTAAGAGAGGCATCTCACCGTTTTGAAATGGGGACAAAGCATACAAAAGCTAAGAAACTATCAAGCAAAGGCATCATGGGGAAAGGCAAAAGTTGCTCATCAGGAAGCCAGATCAGAATTCCAGGAAGGCCAGATTCAGCTCCTTGGCCTGTAATTCACCACCCTATCTTGTGCTGTTCTTGAGCAAAAGCGTGTCAATGATACTAGTCCATTTTAGTGAAAAATTGCAGTGAAAAATAGCTGGAATACAATTCAGCAAGGGATTCATTCCTAATAACTATGGGATGATGCTGAAGATATTTGTTTATATCCTGCCCTTTTCTCAGTTTTGGGATTCAAGGCAGCTTACAAGAGTTAAAACAGATACAGCTAAAAACTCACTTCATTCAAAATTTTAAAAATGTAATTAAACTTTCAATAAAATTAAAATTAGTTAAAAACAAAAAAAAAAACCACCCAAACGTCAGTATAGCACATTAGAAAAGTCCCTTTCCCCTTGAGCAGTCAGTCTTCACAGGCCTGCTGACACAAATATGCAAAGACCAAAGAAGCATAGTAGGGACAGTACCAATTTAACTTCTCTAGGAGAGGCTTTCCAGAACCTGGGGGCAGGCACCAAGAATGCCCTCTCCCACATTCCCACCAGATCTACCTGTGAGAATGGTGGGACAAAGAGCAGATCTCAAGGCATAGGCAGGCTCATGTGGGAGAATACAGTCTTTCATATGAATAGGACCTGAGCCATATAGCGCTTTACAGGTCATAACCAGACTTTGAATAATAATTTAAAAATATTATACTACAGTCCTTCCTACACATTTGTGGGTTTGATCTTTGCAAATTTGATTATTTGTGAGGCATGTGCTTGACATCCGCCTCCCATTTTCCTGCCCCCACTCCCTTACATTCCTCACCCCAGGTTTGTGAGGCTTGTGTTTAAAATGGACTTTTTTTCCTTTTGGTTGAGGAAAGCGCCCCCCCCCCCGTGGAAGGGTGTCCTCTCTGCTGTGTAACAGCTGCTGATTGATCAGGTGTTCTTTTTGCTTCTGCCCCTCCTTTCTCAAGATGGCAACTGGAAGTAGCTAGAACCCTAAAACTCTGCTCTTCTCTGTCTGAGGGGAAAATACCAGTAAGCCTTTTAGCTTATTTTTTTTCTTTCCCTCTTGAGAATGCTGGGACGAGAGACAAAGGAATGGGAGGGGGATCATGGGGGGAGTTATTCATGGTTTTTCCACTTTCGTGAGGGTTCTGTACCCCAAACCCTTGTGAAAGTGGAGGAGCCACTGTACGTTTGTCAATCAGTTCATCCAACTCCTGTTTTATGAATGACCAGTGAGAAAGTAATTATCCACAAAAGCCTTTGACTTAACCAGTTTGTTAGCTTTTAAGTGCCACAAGATTCTTTGTTGCTCTGTGTCAGCATAGAACGGTGGTTCTCAACCTGTGAGTCCCCAGATGTTTGTGGACTTCAGCTCCCAGAAGCCCTGAGCATTGACCATAGCGGCTGGGGCTTCTGGGAGCTGAAGTCCACGAACATCTGGGGACCCACAGGTTGAGAACCACTGGCATAGAATATAAACAGATTTCCAGTGAACCAAGCTTTTCATTATCTGAATATTGCTAGCATTCCATGCACTTCAGATAAATGAGATTATGCTATAAACAGAATTGTATGAAATAGTTCCATCACAACCCAGTACACCAAAGAACCAAAATACAATCCACATCAGTTCCACACAGTGGGCTCTTTAATTATGAGGAGGCCACTTATCATTTTAAAGTGACATCACAAATTGATCAATATCTCCAGGGACCTCTAAAGGCTAATTGAAAGCATTTTGGAGCATTAATCACAAAATAGTTCAAAAAGCAATTTCCAAATTACTTCCTACAGAGGTCAAGTTATTGATATACACATTTGAGTCAGTTGGCCTGTGAAGAAATCAACATTAGAAGAACCAAGATCAATGGCAAAGCATTTAGCTGAAGTACCTCATAGTGGTGTCACTGAGAGATAATAAAGGGCATATGATTTTCTCACAACAGGGCAATCATAACATTTTTAAATGTTTTTATTTTCAAACGTTTAATGCTAAATAGAAACAAAGCTATCAAAGACTATTTTAATTAAATTTTACTGTTTCTATGGGGAGTGAATTCATTGCACCATATGGCTGAAACTGGTGCTAATTCACTGGAGACATACTTCAAAAACCTTTCTGTTTTTTCAAAGTCACTGCATCTCAAATTATCTGATGTGGCAGACTGGCCTTTCCCCCCCAGTGTATCAGGGACCAATACCATATTTGTACCATATTATTATTATTATCATATTTCCATAGTTTTATGGAAACTCACTGTGGTCTTGCAACCAACAACTTGCAGGCGATTTCTGCCCTATGCTGTTATAGTGCTATTATTCTACTTTCAACATCCTGTGGAATTCTGGGGTTTGTAGTTTACTGAGGCCAAGGAGCTCTCTGGCTGAGAATTCTAAATTTCCCTCCCTAAACTACAAGCCCCAGGTTCCATAGGATGTTGAAAGTGGAATAATAGCACCATAACAGTGTAGTGCAGAAATGGCTGCACGTCTGCTGATTACCGCTTGAGCAGAAATGCACTCAGTGACCTGACCTCATGCACAGAATTAAAGTTTAGAAAATGAGAGTTCATAATTGCAAATGCAACTTTAAAAATTCAATTTAACTACCTCACGATGAGAATAAGAATCTTATTCACAGAAGAAACAACAAACATGTAAAAACCTTAAAGTGTGTGTGTTTATACCTTCAAGGTGTCTTTTGGTTTATGGTAACCCCATGAATTTTATACAATTTTCTAAGCCCAGGAATACTCAGAGGTGATTTTGCCAGTTCCTTCTTCTGAAGCCTGGCCTACAGCATCTCATGTTCATTGGTGGTTTTCCATCCAAGTACTAACCACAGCTGACCCTACTTAGCTTCTAAGATGAGTCAGGATTTGGTGCTGATACTTAAATGTAAACAGGAAATTAAAAATAGCTGCTGGATTTTGAAAAGACATTTAAAAGAGATTTCTATACATTTCTGATTTTCGTCTGTCTTGCTCAGTTTTTCACTGAAAGTAAAAAGAAGCAAACAAAATGAAGTTGGAACATTATTTTTAACAGAAGAATAAAATCCACACAGAGATAGAGATTATTATAAAGCTGCAAAATATGAATATTAGTCTGGACCGAACCTTCTTAACTTTCACATTTAAAACAAATGCTCAATAGCGATGCAGACTTCAGTTACGTATGTAGAGAGTAGATGTAAAATACAGATTTATCTGCATTTTAACAACCCTTTTGAAACAATCAAAAGTAAAACAAAAACATGAATATCTAAAAATTGAATCTATTTTCTTTAGTGACACTCAGCAAAAGCATTGTGATTCATTCCTTGTTTTGAAAAATATTCTCAATTTTTTCTCATCTATCTTATTATACTGGATTTTAATTACTCATCTGCCAGCAACTTTTGCCACATGCACAACAAATCAGTCTATTTGTTTGAACTTCATGGGTACAAGTCTAGAAAGAACAGTTTTGAAACTCTTTTTTCATAACTTTATTTTCCTTTGCAGATTTGATATGTGATATTTATCTCCCTAGAGATAACTTCATTCTTATATCATTTGACATATTCTACATCTGTAAAAATTTCTGCAATTTGCAGACTTTGAAAATAATCTCTATACATACATAATGCATTTTTTTGCTTATAGATAAAAATATATCATGTAGTGGATTTGTTTGAAAAATCCCTCTGGGTCTTGGAATTATAATATCCTCCTGCTCTGTTCCTGTTGTTTTATCAAGCCTAAACTAATCATCTTTAGCTGGCAGTTTTGAGACTTGACAATACATTGTTTAGAAACCTGGTAGTCCTATATTTTCTTGTTGTTTTTGAGTTATGCACAATTGTATACAGCAATGACACTAGTTAATAATGAAAGTGGTTAGGGTTGTCCCAGATGGCTTAAAATAGAGATCTGGGGCCCTTCTGCCATACACTGCTTTAGTGCTATTATTCCACTTTCAACAGTCAGTGGAATTCTGGGGTTTGTAGTTTACTGAGGCCAAATAGCTCTCTGGCTGAGAATTCTAAATGCCCCTCCCTAAACTAAAAACACCAGGATTCTGTAGGATGTTGAAAGTAGAATAATAGCACTACAATAGTGTAGTGTGGAAATACCCTTGAGTCATTCTTGTCCGCACATGCTGAAGTTCACCTAACAGAGAACCATCTATTACCCATTCTGGCTGGAGCATCTTAGAAGTTCCCAAAAGTAATTTTTCCCAGCAGTGAACCAGGTCAGATGACTAGTCCATTATTGCCTCTTCAGGTTTACAGCAGTTCTTCAGAATCATGGGCAAAGATCTTTTCTATCATCTAACTAGAAATACCAGAGATTGATTATTATAATTTTTAAAATACGATTTAGTCATTTACATGGTGTGGGAATGTGGACAATTCCCTATATCTTTTAAGTTCATTCTCCCAGATGCAGTATGGGAATAAACATAGTCCTTTTCCTCGACTGTTGCCTCAGAGCTAAAGGACCATCTTCCTCTGAATGGTTAGGACAGTCCTAGATGTTACTAACTGTCCAGCTTCCATTGTTCGCTGAGGCGGTTTCTCCATCCTTCAGCTGCAACTGCAGAGCTAAACAAAAGCCTTGGAGGAAGAGTGCTGAAAGATTATTTATCCATAAATGGTGTTGTGCGATTTGCTGTTTCACAACTCTGGGCACAGAGCAGTGGCAGACAGTGGCTCTGATGTGAGTGGGGGAGATGAATTCACTCTGGGTTTCAGTGTGAATTTTAAAAATGCTGAACTTCTTTTGGGGATAGAATTTAACACCTTGAACAGCTCCTTTAAACTCAGGATTTAAATTTGAGAGTGGATTCGTCACCCCATAACAGAGAAGCCAACAGATGCAAGGGTTCGTACCTAGGAACACAGGAAGCTGCCTTATACAAATCAGATCACTGGTCTGTCTAACTTAGGTGTTACAACAGTTTAGACCTCCTTGGGGACACCCCTAAATATCATTTTGATATCAAACCATTCGGCTTTCTTCCACCACCCCGCTCCACGTGTTTGTGAGGCAAGCACGCAAACAGGCACGGCCAATAATTGCTGGACATTCCATTCTCCACCCAAGCAGGCCAGACACAGCTGGTTCGTCGCTTTAGGGACCTCTCCAGCAAACACCTCATTACATATGCGCGATACTAACAAAAGCTTCCTGCCCCAAGGATGCTGCTGGACAAAGGTTGTGCTGTCCACTGGTAAGCGCTGCGCATTTGCATACTGGCCACACTATTGTTAATTCGGCTCTGATTCCATCATGCAAAGTTGTGATCTTTCCGAGACATTGTCTCTCACCCAAAACTCATTGTTGTTCCCCAAGTAAGGCGTAGCCTGCAGTCACAATTCACCCTATAAAAACCCCTGATTCTGAGACCTTCCTCGGATCGCTCAACCCGCTCCAGAGTTCCATCCCGCCTTGCTGCTGCTTCGAGCTCCCCTCAGCTAATCGAGCTGAGCTTCTTCTCCACATCCCCAGCTTCTCTCCTAAGGTCCAGGACTACGAGACAGGTGTCATATCACCCATTTCCCCCTGAAAATCTCTCTCTCTAACTCAATTTCTGATTCCTTAGTTATCTGTGTGGTTGTGGTGTCTTTAATGTTTGTCTGTATACAATAAAACATCATTTTTATTACTTTAAACCCATCTGGCTGCTTGACTGACCTGACCCCGTAGACGCTGGGTTGCAAGATCCTGCTGAGTTACCTTGCCTCTCGCTAGCTTAAGTGAGTGCTCCAGCTAATTTCCCCCAAGGTTGTGTTATATTGTTTGGTTGTTTAGGAGTCCCTCCCGGGACCCCCAGAGAACAGAGTAACATAGGGTTATGCTACATACTATGTTAAGCAACTAATTGTGTATCTGAAAGTTACTTTCTTTTTACCACAGTGACATAGTGACCACTAACTTCCACTGATGTGGACCAGTGCTTCTAAACTATTTGATTTAATAGACCAGCCTATTGTTTCCCCAGTGTACAAGGGACTAGTACCATATTTGTGCCATACTTTTATCCTCTTCTCTTTTTCCCCTGGAAACTCTCTATCGTCCAGCAGCCATTGGCTTCTGGACTGACACTGGTCCAAAGACTATCCCCATGACCAGTGTTGGATTAGGGTTTCTTTTATTTTTTTTTAATTCATCTCAATCAGCACCAATTATTTTTTTCCTCACCTTTTAAGCTCTCACCTTTTACCTGTGCTTTTTTAATGTTTAATTTTTTTAAAAATTGTTCCCCCCAAATTAACAATATAATTATAACAATATGTCAAACATAATCAGTCATAGATTATCAGATCAAATAACCTCTATCTATCTATCCATCTATCTATGCATCCATCCACGAATATGCAATATCTATTCTTAGTTACTCTGTTTCTGTAATAATTAATACCTGCTGCCTCAAAAATTCTGTTGATTATTTGAATGTCCATCTTCACCATTCAGTTCTTGAAAACACATTCTTTTTAATGTATTCATTATACTTTATTTCTAATGTATTTTTTTCTGTGTGGTGAGGAGGTGACTCTAGTGGGGAGGGAGGAATACAGTTGGGGGAAAAGTCTTAAGTCCTTCTATCAAGGCATGGTGAACTGAATCTGAATGCAAGTCCTGGTTGCCCTGGCTGCTGACTGGAGAATGAAAAGCAAAACAAACTTGAGTTGTGACTACATATTTTACTTTATCATGAAGAGTTTATCATCGCTCTCAAGTGGTTTCAGTGGGGTTGGATCTAGATCCAAGTATGTTCCTCTAGCTGGCAGAAACAGGTTTCCGTCTCTATCCTCACCTCAGTAACCGCTTCAGACACCTGAAAACGTTGATGGCCTGATGAATGGAGTGCACTGTGGTGCTGGGCAGAGAATGGCCAAATCAAGTAGAGATGTTTTCTGCAAGCAGAGTACTTCTGTCCATAGAAAACAGCTCAGAAATCCCAACCAATGAGGTTTTACTGCTTGTATTTTGTATTATTTTGTAGATACTATTTGTTGTTGTTATGTGCCTTGAAGTCAACTCCAATTTATGGTGACCCTCTTCTAGAGTTTGGGGGAGGCAAGATTTATTTAGAAGAGGTTAACCATCAACTTCCTCTAAGGCTGAGACAGTGTGGCTTGCTTGGGATCAGCCATCAGATTTCTACGGCTGAGTAGGGATTCAAACCCTGGTTTCCTGGAGTCCTAGGTCAACACTCAAACTATTACACTATAACAATAAAATTAACCTGTATGTAATGGCCAAGTATTAAATTTCTGTGCAGAAGCTATGTCAAAAAATAAAATTGTTGAGTTAAAGGGGAGCAGGTTCATAGATGGTAAAATAGAAGATCTTTGAAGACAATTGCAATTGGGTATAATAGTATTCCTTATTAGTTCCTATTAACTGTCATGTTCGAGCCTTATGAAGACCATGACTCAAACTAGTTCGCCGCCACTTATGCACTCCAGCAACATACACATCCCTACAGCCTGCTGTCTGCTCACCTACTGTGAGGGTGTTCATCATAATGACATTTTAAAGCCTTTTTTGTGTTTGTCAAGAATAGGGTGGCATGCAAATTACCCCATAAATTTCTGTGCATCATAAAAATGGAAAGTGGAGCTTTACAACCTATTCCATATCAAGAAACCCCCTTTGGAGTTTTATGAACACAGAGGGAAGACATTTGCATAGCAATTTTTGAAGTGAGAATGAGGGAGGGAGAGGAAAACATCAGCTATTTAGGGGAAGTAATTATCGCCTGTAATGTTCCACTGTTGATAATGGTGGATAAATGATTTGTACAAACTACCTGAAAGCCAGTGCTAAAACACAGCAGAATACCTTTGTTGCTATTTGCCTCTTAAAGTAGAGTTAGATCCATTTGAAATGATTTGGGGTGGAGGGGGCAGCATGCCTGCCATTTTATTTACACACATGCACACACACAGACACACACACACACACTTATTATTGATTGTATCACTCTTAAATAATTTATGGTATGGCGGTGTGACCTTAACTTGGGGTAGAGAAAATGCTTAAAATACAGAAGGAAATGGGTTCAATCTCTGGTATCTTCTGTTTCAAAAAGAAAATAAGAGTGGTGTGAGAATTATGTAGCCCTCCAGGTTTTTTTTTTTTTTTGACTGCATATTCCAGCATTCCTTGCCACCAGCTGTCCTTATTCAGGCTGCAAGAATATTTGGATGGCTATATGATTTCCACCTCTTATCTAAGATAACTTTGCAGGATGAAATCTTTACCTAAGATGCCAGGGCTATGGTGCCCATAGGGGTTGTTGGGCTAGAGATGAAGCCAAGTCAACAGTAGATAGAATGAACTTATTCTGGTCCCCCTTCCCCATTCTTCTTTTGTAACAGCACTGCAGTACAACTACTTTACTATACACCTAATTCAGCTGAAAAATGGTCTGTTATGTTGGTTCACTAAGCTTCCATGCTGCCATACCTGTTCTTCTGGTGGGGAGGAAAGTGTGGCTTATACCTCCTCTTTTGAGCTACCCCCTACTCTAGTTATGTCATCATTACTGTCTGCTGAGTTTCCACTAAGATAACTCTGAGAGAATGATTAAGGAGAACGCTAACAGCTAATAGGGTTGCCAAGGTAGCTCTATCCAAGGCCTTGATATTTCAAGCCAAATCTTGAGACCAGAGGAAGGTCCCTAGTGATGACATTTAGCATGACACATTAAGCAGCACTCACAATTGTTCAGGGTATGTCACTCAACCCCTGCCCCCCACGTAATAAACAATAATATCTATATGCATACATGCACACCATTTTATTGCCCTGAGAGAAGGTCTATGCTTTGAGACTCAGAGCCAGGCCTGTGTGCTAATCCCACCCATGGACTGGTTGTAAATGAAAAGGCTGGGAGAAGTGGGCTGGCTTGGGGACTTGTGGCTCAGCCTATGGGGTGGTGCCCAGTTTGTACTAATGGATCACTCTTCATTACCCCAGAGAATAGCTTCCAGAGGGAGTAGTCAGTATTAGACCTAATGGGCCAATGGCCTGAATCAATATCAAGAAACTTCACGTATTTAAGATGTTTTGCTTATTGTGAGAATAAAACCCTTTGGAGTCACTGTCCTGAACCCACTTCTGGAGGGAAGATATGTTAGTGTGTTGTGGCAAAACCAAGAAAAAGTCCTGTAGCATCTTAAAGATTTAATACATTTATTATGGCACAAGCTTTTGTGAAATAGAATCTGCTTAATCAGATATAAGATTCTTCCCTGCTTTTACACTGGATCTTGTCGAACACACTGAGTCAACATGCTTAGGAGTGTCCTATAAGACTCATTCAAGTTACCTTCACCATTTCCCTCTAAGCTATGTTACAAGACCTGTGAAAATGCAGATTTTCAATGGCTAGCTAAACCGATTAAGTTCTTTCCTGAGATCTACAATAGGAAAGTCAACCAGAAGCTTTTAGAGACTGGGTAGCTCACTTTGAAGAAAGTGTCATTACTGTATCAAATTCTGTGTAACTCAAAAAAAACAACCCAAGGAGGTATAAGATTATTAGGGTATTTTTATTTCTTTAAGAAAATTAAAGCACAGTATTACCAACTGTCAGGACTAGTTTAGAATTGATAAAACAATAGGATCAGAACAAGAAGAGATTATAAGTTCATTAATTTTTTTTCATGATGTAAAGATGAAAGAAAAGGAACAGAATGATTAATAGGACCTTTAATCAAAAGTGCGGTATAAATATAAAAACAAAATTATTATGTGAACATTCATCTCCTATGTCATTAAAAAAAATGACTAAGCATTTGAATAGAAACCCTGTAGGGATGTGGTCTTATGTTATTACCACCTTTGGAGCCCCCCTGGGCCTCTCAAGGATCAAAAAATAATTTTTTCAAAATTGTTATTTTTTTAATCAAAAATTTCCTGTAGAGGGTGGGGCTCCTGCAGGACAATTTAGCATGGAGAGGCCTTGTTTTGACACTGGAAATGAACCAGGAGTAACTTCTGCTCACTCCCTGTTGCTTAAAAAAAAAAAAAAAAGACCTCTGCCTGAAGTGGCTCAGGAAGCTGCCCTCCCCCAAACAAGGTGAAAATGCCTCAATGCTCCCCAAAGGGAGTCTGGGGGCAAAAAGTTTTTTTATTTCTTTGCAGGAGTTGGTGCAAGGGAGAGATGTGACCCTCCAAGGTCAACTGGGGGCAGAATAATATGGCCCCCTAGATTTCCACAGTTGTCTATCCCTGCAATAAACAAAGTCTGAGCTGGGAAAATGGGACTGTACTTTAGATGATTCTTCTGTAGCTGGATGTGCCAGAGTTACCTACAACAGGCAAGTTAAATACCAGCTGTTTCCAGAAAGCCTTACTGAGCCTGTGTGAACAGCAAAACAGAGAAAAGGGGCAGAGCAAATAAGTCTGTTCACCAGTCACTCCTAGCCTGTTAAAAAAGCATAGATTTATAAGTTTGGCCACTAAAATGGAAACTGTAAAATTGGAGGCTAGCAGAACCAAAAGTCATCTCTGGATACCTTTTGGAAGAAGCCTTTGGGTGGTCTTTAGAAGGTTCAAAATACTTTTGTCTGCTTACAAGAGGCTTACCTCATCTGTTTTCTTCATTTCACATGTGCATATTTTTAGTTTTGGATAAAAAGTTTGCTAAAGCACCTTGAACTGGTTTTTTTCCTTTCTTTTCTTTTTTTTTTTTTGTGGCACAGGAACCTAAGACTATTCTTTCCATGTTATTTTTCCCTCTGGTGCCAAATTTTGTGTTAAAGAAATAACACCTAGGACTTTATTCACTGACATATACCTCTACTTCATTCCAGGCAATTGTGTTCTTCATTCCTGAAGATGAAGTAGCCCAAAGGCATCCCTATTACAGGAAAATGAAATTGGCATGGTAGATCTTGTACCTCTAATGGTACAAGAATACTGATAGGTTTTTTTTTTTTAATCTGAGGGGAAATTTAGTGTCCAGATGCCAAAATTTATGAATGGTAGCAATATAGCAGACAGAAAACAAGGGTAAGCTGTTGTCATGTATAGGCTGGAATCTTGTTAGTGACATATGCCATTGTAAGTTGCAGTATGCATGTTTGGAGAACTATTTGCTATAGCACAATGGACATATTCTGCAAAATGTGGGGAAAGGAGTATGTCCCAGGTTGTTATACCCTTAAGGAAAAAGAAACATGAAGAGTTTAGCAGAAGCAGCCTCCAGTTTCCCTGGCTGAGACTGACTGAAGTAGATACAAGTGGACAGAGTCAAGTTACAAACTAAAGAATTTTACTAATTACTTTTAGAATGCACATTTACTTGGTGCACCTACATCCAGTGATGTATTTAAGTCTTTTACTCCAAGTCTCAAGTCTCTACCTTCAAGTCTTAAGTCCCTGAGGATACTTTCAAGTCTCAAGTCTGGAAGTCAACTTTATACCCCAACCAAAGTTCCCGAATTATTGGACAGAGCCAAATAAAGTCAGTTTTAACAATTTAAGCAGAATCAGCCCTCCACATTTGTGATTTTGCCATCTGCAGCTTTGGATGTAGGGAACAGGATCCTTCTTACTTTCCATTTCTGAAGCTGGATGACTTTTCAGAAGTGGAGAATAGGATCCTTTTTACTCTCTATTACTGAAGCTTCAAAAGCTTTACGAGGAAAGCTACTTCCTCCTTAAGCTTGTTGTCTAACACATTTGCTGTTCCCTTCTTAGAAATGCACCCTGCACTCTGAGGGAGAGGCCATTTCCGCACGGGGCAGGGGAATCACCCCGTGATGCTACTCACCAGACTTTTGGGCTCCCTGTTCCGGTCCACGCTTCTCTGGAGCAGTCCGTGGCCGCCGCTCTGCACTGCTCCGGGGACGAAAATGGCGGCTTCCAGTTGGTCAAGGGTCTCGACCAACCGCTGAAGCTCGCCAGCCTAAAGCCCGCCCCCAGCAGATCGCAGGCTCACACCAATGCAAGCCTGCGAATCTGCATATGGGAGCAGACTCGCAGTGGTGTGCTCCGTGCTTTTGAAAGATCTGTTTTTAGCGGTTTTTCAAAAGCACGCTGGACAACCACTTGGGGTCGTTTGGGAGCGGGCTGGACTGCAGATCTACGTTCAGTAGGTCCGATCCAGACTGGTCCCAGGTGCAGACATTTTCCCTGGAGGATGCTCTGCCCCGTTTAAAAAACCCCATGTAGAAATGGCCTGAGTCTTGTCTTCTGCTCTTAGGAAAAGTTTTAGCAGGCTCCTTGAATGTGCAGTGAGGACAGACTGCTGAACAGATCTCGAGCCTGCCCCAAACCCATTGCATAGCTCATTTGCTGTTCCCCTCTGAGAAATGAGCCCACACTTTCGGCTGAGACAAATTGCCATGTGACCAGTAGGCAAAAAGAGATGGAGGTGTTGTTCAAAGTCATAAGGTTTCTGGATGAATGTGTTATGTTACTGAACTGAGGGCAGCAAGTCAGTCATTAAAAATATTCAAGTCTCAAGTTGAATTGAGTCAGTGCATCATTTATTGCTGAGTCGAGTCCAGGTGGAGTCACTGAAGTGACTTAAGTCCGACTTGAGTCTGAGTCTATTGACTCGAGTCTACATCACTGCCTACATCCTAACTAAATAATGAAGAGATTAGATAAAAGGAAGACCCCTAGTAAACTTTAAGATTTAACTGGTCATCTCAAATGTGAGAGCAAAGAAAGAGGGAAGGAGCAAAGAGAAAGTTGATAGAGAAGAAGGAGTTTTTATAAGATCGTCTATCTTTGAAAGTCATGCAATCTGGTTGCTTAGATAGACAAAGTATTTACGACCATGCATTGCAAGAGATAGATGAACAAAAGGGAAAATTTGAACTAAGAACTCAGGATGAGTATAGGCATGCAAGGAGCCCTATACTATCTAAAAACCCAATTTCTTTAACAGCAATGAAAGGGATGGTGAGACACAATGCTTGATTTTCCAACAGACAACACTGATAGTTTTTTTTTCCTGAAGGAAAATTTAGTGCCCAGATCCAACATTACAGTAGGCCCTTCACATTCGTGTGGGATAGTGACAGAGAACCCTCACAAATGTCAAAAAATTGCAAATAGGTTTGTGCCCTCCCTCCACACTCCTGTCCACTGCAGGGAACAGGGGAGGCCCTAGGGCGTACAGGGAGGCTGTGATCCTGGCCCTGCATGATTCTGTGAGTCTCCTCTGGAGCATGAAGGCCCAGGGCGTGCAGGAGGCAGTGATCTCCAGCCCTGCAGTCCCTGCAGATCTGCTCCAGAGTGCCAGCAGGAGCCCAGGCCCCAGGGCATGCAGGGACGTGGCGACTGTGGCCCTGCACACCAATGTGGGCCTGCTCCAGAGTGCCGGTGCGAGCGCAGGCCCAAGGGCATGCAGGGACATGGCGATTACCGTCCCCACATGCCCCTGCAGGCGTGCTCTTGGGCACCTGCATGAGTGCAGGTCCCGGGGTATGCAAGGATGTGGGGATCGCTGGCCCTGCACGATCCTGTGGGGCTGCTCAGGGCAGCCCGCATGAGTCCAGACCTTGGGCACCTTGCAGATTCCTGCCATGCAGAGGGCCTGGAGTGTGAGGGGAGAATGGGGGGGCAGTGGGCACTTCCGTGAATAATCAAATCTGTGGAAGTGAAATCTGCGAATGTGGAGGGAGAACTGTATATGCATGGTAGCAGTATAGCAGACAGAAGACAAGAGCGATCTGTTATCATGTCTGGGCTGGCATCCTGTTATTGACATATGTGTGCATAAGTTGCACTAGGCATGTGGGTCAAACTATTCATCTCAGTGGAATGGACATATTCTTTTGATAGTTGTAGAAGTGGAGTTGTGGATACAGCAACATTGCTCATTGTGGTTATGCATTGCACACTGCAGAGTGACACTCAGTGGTAAACGTGTTGCAAAAACGTTCTTATTCTTCATGGGGTTGCATAGGGGTAGGATGGCATATCTGCTTGCAGATATTTATGATGTGGTATGGGATGCTGGATCACAGCCATGGACTGGAAATTTAAAATACAAATTATCCATCGCTAAAAGTGCACAAATACAATAGTATTTTTACCATTTTTTAAAAAGTAGTTCATTTTAAGGCCTGACAATTCAAGAATAGTATGGAAAAACTAGTGTATAGAAATAGAATGACCTTACTGAGTCTTTGTGCTGTAAATACTATTTCTGCTGATATAAGATTCAAAGAATCATACTTTTTGGGTAGGGATCAAAGATCTAAATTCAACTGGTAGTCCAAACTAGAATAGATTCATTGAGTCAATGGGAACTTGGCAAGTCAACACTTATTTCAGTTCCGTTCATTCTATGGATCTATTCTAGTTGGGACCCACAATTGGATTAAACCCAAATAAGAATTCTCAAAAAGAGAAGGCTCCTCCAATGGAGAAGCTGCTTCCTGCTACAGAAAACAAAACACCCTACACTTTCTTTGAATAGGGGGAAAAAACTATTCTATACCAATGTTCTCCTAGCTAATATTGAAATGCAAGTATAGTCCTGGATGCTTTAGGTAAGGGCTTTTCAGGCTATCTGATGTGGGGAACCAGCAATTATTTTTTTTCCTCAGTGTGCTAGGGACCAACATCACATTTGTGACAACAAATTAATGATTTGTAAGCCACCCTGAGAGTCTTTATGACTGAAGGGCTGGGCATAAATACTCCAAACAAACAAAACAACAGTGCCTGTTTCCTAAAACTGTTTCTTTCTTTCCTGGAAACTTGCCAGAAACCAGCAGCCAATGGCTCAGGCACCAGCACCAGTCCAGTGACCGTCATTTTCTGTAGCATTGCTTTAGGTGAAGAAAGCATTGAATCACTGGCTGCTCACTTTCTTTGTTTTATGAAAGAAATGCAGAATATTTAATACAATCTGTTTGCAGCTCAAAATGTTTGTCATTCTGAAATGTTCTCTTTGCAGCCTCGAGTTCTCATTTATACCTCCCATCACTGTCCCTTAGCAATGTGACTTTTCTATGAAGCCAATACACTCTGTGTGCAGCTGCTTTCTTTTCAGACAATGTATATGTATATGACATTGGATCAAGCCCTTATTCTTAGAGGAGATCAGTTCAAACCAATGGGACTTGATTCATGACTCACTGAAGTTCCATTCCAAGTCTGGATCCAACCCATGGTTATTTTGCTTTTGGGCTCATTTTCTACCTCTGCCATTTTCTCTTTGTGTGTGTTTATGTAGATGATGTGAATAGACAATTTTGCTAAGTTTGCTGGAGAAAACTCAAATGGAGGGCAGGAAATCTATTTCTGTGTTGGTTAACAAAGATCTGATATGCTTTTCTACCTTGGATAACAAAAGGGCAAACAGCACATTTAGGAAGCAGCAATATAAAACAACTGTTTGTCAGGATGAAAGAGAGAAGGTTGGTTCATCCAATATGGACATATGGTCTGTAGGCAGACCACAGAATGCTTAATCAACACTCCCAACTATATAACTCTCAGTGCAGAGACAACATGGGTGACAGTACAAGGGCATTCCCCACTAAGATACCAGTAATTTCCTTCAGTGATCTATGGAAGCAGGGCTAATAAAAAGTACACACTCAGTTTGAACACATCTTTCAAACAGAACAGATCCAGACTTTAGGATGTTAATAAAATAGACTTCCTCTACTTTGGTAAAACTGATTACTTGGGTCACCCCTTTCATTTTAGGAAGTTATTTGTCACATAAATCTTGTTTCATACTTCAGCCAGTGTGAAGACACTTTTTCTTCCAACTTGCTGTCCTTACACACAATTGATTATTAATGTTTTGAATACAGAAAGTATCATTTTATTACAATACTCTCAGAAGTCATCATTTTTTCTTCTGATATGTGCATCCTAAAGACTGAATTCTTCTTTTATGGCTTTGGCCTATAAAATTAGATCAGAAGAGCGATTAATGAATTTCTGTGAACTTTCCAAGAACATTTATTCTGGAGTAAGACCAACTACCATCAATCCTAGCAACTTGGAATAATTTTGACCAATTTGGTAAAAATCTTTGTTAATCTTTTAGAAACTACTTTCAATGCAACCTTTGTATTTTATTTGCTAATTGCTACTATGATCTTGATGGAAAATAATCTGCAGAAGTATTAATTGTCTTAAGCCTCTTAATGGTCTTTTAAGTTCTACGTTAATATACTCATTTTATTTCCTCATATCTCTTTCCTCCTTGTTTCACCTGAGTCCAATAATGACTCACAGAAACTTTATTTCATCACAAGAACTAATTTATTAAATGTCTAAGTATTGGTTCTGCAGATAATTTTCTTGTTTGTTTAGTAGCTCATATGATCTGAAATCTTAGTAATATTAATAACTAGGGTAGTCTGCTGAATCTGATGAACTATGATATGGAGAAAGAGAGGGATCTACCAGATCAAGTGGAAGCATCTTCTGTAAATGGAACCTCTTCCATCCGTGGAAGACTGTTCCTGTATTCAACCCACTGTGGATACACTTTTACTAGCAATGAACACCTGTGGCACATGCATGGAAATGATTTCTCTATAAAAGTCATTACATCATTTTTAAATCGTTGAAGGGCTAAGCAAAGCAATTCTATCTATTCTTAGCAGTGGTCACAGAACAGAGAAAAAAATGATATATTTCTTTATTTTCTTAATAAATATATCTCTACCTTGATTTTAGGGCTGGATTTCACAATGTGGTTTGCAATCAAATTGTTTAAAACATTTGGTTTGAATAAATACAATAGAAACAGTGGCTGAGATCTTACATAACCTACTTAATTTTGAACGCATAGCTAAGTAACATCTCCTGGCCTGATTCTCTCCCACCCCAAAAAGCCAGCTGCTGTTCTGAATGGTGGAGCCCTGTTCTGCTGAAGATTTGCATGCAGCAATATGATATTTTCAGCTTCCTCCTACTGCTGAGTGAGGCTGCAACAGTCAGAAGCAGTGCACCTATAGTAGCCTTGCTCACTGACGAGAGAGGGCTGAAAATATCACCTTGATGTGCCCCAGTCACCAATAGAACAGACCCCCATTTTGTTTGGTATAGCTTCTGGCTATTAAGGTAGGTTTTGGGGAGGAGGGGAATTTATGATTATGGCAATACTGCCATGTCATGAATATCTGATAGTAGCGAATACAGAGAAGTTAGGGATCCATAACTCCCGTTTTTGAATCTGTAATTGCAATATAGGATGCCAGATAGTATTAGCTGTCTGTTATCTAAATGTAGATAATATAATTATTATTGTCATTGAAGCATAGTCCACTACACTATATAACAAGGGAAGTCAAGGGTCAAGGCCAGGGAATCTCTGACTCTCGAAGACCTATATTCAATCATTAGTCCCCAAATAGAATAGACCCACTGAATCAGTGGAACTTATGGAAGAAGTCTCCAAATTCCCATTAATTTAACGTATCTACTCCATTATTTGTTCTGTAATACCCTTCAACATTTCACAGATGGAAACAAGAACGCATATGGCCAAGCAACATCAGAGCGTGGTCAAGATGGTAAAAGTTGTTAATGAAGGCTGCAGTACACAAGCTAGGAGAGGCTGCAGCAGTTTGCTTTTGCTGAGTCTACTGGAAAGGGCAAGGTTCTGCCCCTTTCCCTCCTCTCCTCTATGCTGAGTTAAAAAGCAAACTACTTTTGCAGTTTATCTAAGTTTTCAGCAACTGAAGTAAGCTGAGGACTAGAGAGGAAAATGGAAGAAAGAAAGAGAAACTGAGACATTTTAAAAGAATCTGAGGAAGTAGGGTGACCGGCATCTATCAGGACTGTCCCTGATAACTTAGGATATTTGGAGGATATGCTCTGCTGGGTGGGGCTGTTGGGAGTTGTAGGCCGAAACGTCTGGAAGGTAAAAGACTTCCATCCCGGCCCTAAACCAAATGTTAAGTATTCTCTCCCATGGTTCACTTGCAGCACTAATTCCACTTTACAGACAGTTCAGAGTTCAACAGGCAGTCTTAGCTGCTAAAATCATCAAAGAAAAAAGCAGTTCCCTCCATTTCCCAGAACCTTGAGACAGAAGGTTTTTCCCATGAGCTCTTTTGTGCAATCCTCTGTGTGTGCACGTTTCTGTCTTCATATCGCTTGTTGACTTATGGTGACCTCATGAATTTCAAAGGTTTTCTTAGGCAAGAAATAATGTTTTTACCACATCCTTCAAATATAGCCTACAGTATCAAAAGTTTCATTCCTTTTTATTCCCCTATATGTTTGCATATTGTCTGAGAGTTGCTCTAAGAGCCATAAGTCCCATATTCTTCCCCACCAAGCTTCCAGAGAAACATCTCCAGTCTTCCAGCACCTAGCTATCTCCATTTGGGCAGCCGTGATGAAAATTACAATCAAATTCTTGTGTTCAAGGTGTTTGTTATCTTTAGAAAAAATGTTCAACAATAAAAGTCCGGGACAGTATTTAATACCTTGTCTTGTGATTATCATTATTTGTCTTATAACCTCTTGCCAAAACAAATCTATTTTAGGGCATTCCAACCACATATGGTTATATGTAACATGGTTTCCATTCAATGAATATATGAATATATGAATGCAGTAGATGATTTACAAGGTTACCCCAGACTTTCTGTAGAATCTTCAGACATATGATGAGATCCGTAATAAACAATGGTAGGCATTACACTTGAATTATGGATGTAAATTACTGTTGTGAATCATTTGTCTAATTTTTTTTTAATTTTTATTAAAATAGCTTTATTTATTTCAAATAAAAACAAAATGACAAACACTATAGCCACAACTTTACATTAAAAACAACTAGACATTAAAAAAAAAACCAACAAAAAACAAAACAAAACAAAACAAAAACACGACATAATACATAAAAAGAAACTGAAAACAAACAAACAAACAAAAACATAAAAAAAAAAATTTAACATATATACATACATACATACCTTCTATCCCTTTACATCCCTATTTTTCCTTATTCCTTTTTCATCTTTACTTCTTCTTATTTCTTCTCTTCACTGCCTTACTCTATTCATATTTACACAATGACTTCTTCCTTTATCACCACAGGGTTTTCGAATAATTCTTACTTTCCTCTCCATTAAATTATCACTTACACTTTACAGCAATACATTATATCTAATCTATTAAATTATTTTTTTAACATTCACATCTATTGTACATCTTTCTCCTAATGGTAATCATTTCCCAATCCATTATACTCTTTTTTTTTATTTCTTCCAAACATAACAGTTATATTTTTTTATTAAAAATATTACTATTACTCTTATTCATATAATAATGTTCATTTTCCCCCCCAATTTTTTTCCATAAAGGGTTTAAGATCCCCCATTCACTTTTAAAGAAATTTTTATTTTTATTTTTTAATTTTAATGTCAACTTATCCATCTCTGCCAGCTCATATAATTTAGTTGCCCATTCTTCTACCGTTGGTATATGTTCTTCCTTCCACTTCTACGAACACTATTCTTGCAGTATTTTCATATAACTTAGAATTCTTTGATACTTTTTTCTTACAGTTTTTTCTATTTCTAAACATATTTAGCAGAAATTTTTCCGGGTTTCACTGGAATCCTAATTTTAGGTTTTTTATTAAACCATGAACTAATGACCAACTTTTTTTGCTTTCTTCCCCCAAAAAGTAAAGGGATTCTAACTTTTCCAAAAAATAGCCTTTTTTTTATTTTTTGCATTTTTGCAATTTGGACTGGAGAGATACCATCTATAATATAATTTAAAAAATTTTTTTTTTCAAATTATTACTTTTGGTGAATTTTGATTTAATTTCCACGCTTTTCCCCCAATGTTGTAAGGGAATGGTTTACCAAAATTTCCACACCATCTTATCTTTTTTTTATTATTTCATTCTATTTTCCTATTTAAAAGTAATTGTAAATTTTTTAATGGACGTATCCCCCCAGTTTTCATTAATTTATCTAATTTTCTCTTCTAATGAAATTTCCCATTTTTTACTATCTTCCTTATATTTCTCCGCCAATTGCGCATGGGAGCCAGTGTAAATTTATCCATTTTCTATTTTTCTTCCCTTTCAAGCTTTGTGGTATTCCCTTTTTTTTTTAATATATCCTTGTATGTTATCCATCCCTTCGTTTTGTTTTTTTCTAATCGATAAAAAGCTTTGGGGGACCCCCAACAGGGTATTTTTAAAAAAAATTTATTTCTCACTTCAAACCCAAAATTTTTTAAAACGTTTCCTTTTAAGTTTGGTCCATGAATTTTTTATTTCTTTATTTTTTCCAAATGCGTGCCATCCATAATAGTTATTAAATCCCTCCAGATTTAATAATTTTGTATTCTTAATTCTATCCAATCTCTAATCCAACACAGTACCATCATAATATAATTTTAAGTTGGTAATCCCAGCCCTCCTGCTCTTTTTATCCTTTTAAATCTTCTTTTTTAATCCTGGGTTTCCTCCTGTTCCAAAAAATTTTTAATTTCCCTCTCCCAATTTTTAAAAGGTTTTTCATTATAAAATGGGAAATTTTGAAATAAAAAAATCATTTTTGGTAGTATATTCATTTTAACAGCTGAAATTTTTCCAAGATGGAAAGCTGCAATTTTTCCCCGTTTTCCTTTTCTTAATTATCTCTCCCCCAATTTTTTTGTAATTATTATCAAATAGTTCTAAATTTTTTTGGCTATTATTATCCCTAAATACCTAACCTTTTTAGTTGCTTTGTAGCCCTACTTTTCCATTAATTCCCTCTTGTTTAATGATAAATTTTTTGTCAACATCAATATTTTTTTTCATTAACCCTTTCCCCCTGCAAATTCACCAAATTGTTTCAATTTTCCATTCTTTAATAATACTATTAATATTCTTTAAAATTATTACCAAATCATTGGTATGTTCAATTAATTCTTATTTTTATTCTAATTTTTATTGTATTTTCTTTCCTTATATTGTTTTCGGGACTTCCAAACAAATTATAAATAATGGGGGACAATGGGCACTCTTGTGGGTACCTTGTGTATTGTAAATTGTTTTGTAGTTTCTCCATTTATAATTAAACTTGGTTTTTGCTCCTTATAAATTGCTTTTACCCATTTTTTTTTTTTCCAGTCCCATCTTTTCCAAAGTAAAAAAAATGAAAGGCCAATTTATGTTATCGAATCCCTTTTTCGGCATTAGAAATATTAAAGCTAATTTTTTCTGATTATGTTTCTGATAAAATTCAATTGTATAAACTTTTCTTATTTTTTTAAAATATTTAGAAATGTTTTGATCATATGTATCCAATTTACTAATATTTTTTTTTAATCGCTCTGCTAAAATTTGTGCATAGATTTTATAATCAATTTTAATAATGAAATAGGTCTAAAATTTCTTTTTATCCAATAAATCTTTCCCTTCTTTTGGAATAAAAATATATTTGTTTCCCTTTCCATTTTTGGGGAAATGTTTGTTGATCAATTAATTTAATCTTGAACTAATAAGGTTATTTTTTCTAAAGGTTTTATAATTAATGCCGTAATCCATGGGGCCCCCAAATTTTATCTTTAATTTTTTAATCACATCCTTTAGGTTCTTGTGCTATTATAGGTTTATCTAAATCTTTCTTTGTTTATTAAAACCCTTCCCTTTAACATTGCTTGATCCAAATATTTATCATACTATCTTTCAACTCCTTGACCACTTTTCCCTTTTCTAAATAACTCTTTAAAGTAAGAAAAAAAAAATTTTTTTAATTTTGCATATTGATAAAAAATTTCCCTTTCCTCTTGTAATCCTTTTATATAACTTTTCTCTTTTTTTTCCTTAACTTAAATGCTAGCCATCTGCCACTTTGTTTGCATATTCAAATTGTCTTTGTTTTCAATTTCATTTTATTTTCTATTTCATTCATTGCTAATAATGATATTTCTTCCTTAACATTTGTACATCCTTTAATAATTTGAGTTTTGCAATTTTTTTTAATTTTTTTTTTTTTCCTGTAATAATGCATATATATTTTGTTCTTTTTTTTTTACCCTTTGTCCCCCCCTTGCTGGTTAATGAAGAATCCCCTCATCACCGCTTTGCTAGCTTCTCATACTATTTGCTCCGATTGCCCTTTTACCTAAATTATTTTTGAAATAGTTTCCCAATTCCTTCTTTGCTTTCCCTACTGTCAATTCATTTTTTAACAAACTGTATTCAATTTCCATTTATATTTTCTTTTCCCTGATATATCGTTAATAATATTGGATTATGGTCTAGTATGTTCTAGGGAGGACTTCTAATTTCCTTATATTCTTCAAAATCCTACCGACAGGAAAAACATATCAATTCTAGACCAAGATTTATGTTGGTAAAATAAGTATATTTTCCCTTTTTCCCTCATGTACCCATCTCCATGCTTCTACCAATGATAAATGCTCCAACATTTCAAAAAAGGTTTTGGGGAGTTTACCTTGATTTTTTACTATTGCCTTTTTGTTCTTATAAATTTGATCTATCTATCAGGGTATTACACCATTCCAGTCCCCCCTTACAATCATCCTATGATCTTTTATTTTCCCCTTCTAATAAAGCCTCCAATAACTTTGAATACAATCTACTTTTACCTTCTAACGGGCCATATATTGCAACTACTATTAATTTTAAATTTCCTGCATTTACCTCTATCCCCACCCAATGCCCCCTATCATCCTTCCCAAATTGTCTTGCCTCGAAACTTTATTTACAAATATAGTTACTCCGTTTTTTTTTTTTATTTTGAGGATGAAAATGATTGACCAAGTTTTGGGTTTTTAATATATTTTTTGATCTTTTTTTTAAAATGAGTTTTTTTGTAATGCAATAATATCTAAATTTAATTTTTCTAATTGATGAAATATATGTTTCCTTTTAATTGGGGAATTTAAGCCGCTAACATTCCATGACAATAATTTTAATTTCATTTTTAACCTTTTTTTTAAAAAAAAAATTCCTTCTTTTCTCTCTCTCCCCCTTCCCTTATCTCCTCTATTGATTGCTTTTCTTTAATTTCTTCTGTTTCTTCCTCTAACTCTGGATTATGAAATTTGATTCTTCTCTCCCTTCTTCCTCTTTCTCAGTGTCTTCTTCTTGTCTTTCCTTTTTTTCTTCTCCTCTCTTCTTATCCGTAAATTTCTTTATCCCTTAACTTTCTTTTTAGGTTTCCCAATCGTTTGCTTTAATTGATCATATCTTTTCCCATTTCTTCTTCTTCAACACTTCTTTCTTCCCCCGTTCTATTTAAGTCCTCTTTATGTTTTTTTTCCAAAAATTTCCCCTTTCTTTAATAACTGTGTTCAATATAAATTTTCTCTGTTTCCATAGAATGAGATACCTTCAGTTCTTTCCAAGTGTATCGTATTCCTTTATTTCGTAACAACTGTGTGAGGAAGCTGTACTCTCTTCTTATTTTTGGATGGTGGGATGTACATCCTTAAAATTTTTTAATTCATCTCCATCTAAATCAATTTTTTTCGTGCTCTGTTGTATGACCAAATTTTTCACCCTTTCTCTTAGGAAATAGACCACTATGTCGCGTGGTATTTCCTCTTCTGGCTATTGTTGAGTTACCCGAAAAATCCTGTCTAATTCAAGATCCAACTGTTCGGAACCCAATAATAAGTTGAGCCAATGGTGAATCTTTTCAGGTCCTCCTGGGGGTTTCCCCTGTCCTCTTATTTTTATTGATTTATTTCTGTTTTTTATGTCTATTGATAATGTCGTCTTCTCTAAAAGTTCTGTCCTTTCTTCCATCTTCTTCATCTGTGCTTCCATTCTCAGAGATTTCCCCTCTATTTCTGTAACCTTCTTTTACGATTTAGTTCCTTTGTGATTTATCCAATTTATTGTTAAAGACCTCTAGTTCCTTCTTAATCTCTGTTTTAATCTCCGACCTCATTTGCTTCATTTCTGTTCTTGTTCTCTCATTTCTTTTAAATGTATGGTCACTTCCTTTTCTTCTTTATGTCTGGTCCTCCACTTTTTCAATCTAGTCTCTGGCAATAAGATCTTGGCTTCTGGGTTGGGCAGCTTTAATTCTGTAGAGGCTCTTTTTTTTTAATGCTGTATTTGTTTTGGCCTCCCATAGCCGCCTTCCTTTCCCCGCTGCCATCATCTTCTCTCTCTTTTCTCTCTTCTTAAATTTACTCAATCTAGATTTTTCCTTCTGGATCTTCCAAGTCTTAAACTTCTGTAATCTTCTGAGATTTACCTATCTATTTTTTACTATTTATTACTTATTTATTTATATTACTAAATTATCAAAGTCCTCGTAAGTATCTTTATTTACTCTGCTTTCTCCTTATTTAATCTATGTTATTTTATTTCTCCTTTGAAAATTTAATTTTTTTTGTTTTGTTATTTTAGTGGAGCTCAAATAGGATTCCAATGCTATATTCCCTCTTTTACCTTGTTTACTACTCTGAAGAGAGACCTCTGTCCACCTTAATTAATTAATTAATTATTAATTTTTAGCTATTTAAATATTTAAATATATCTAAATATTATGTAAATTTGAAGTAATCTACAGAAGCTTAATTTACTCAGACACTCTGAACCCACTTAGACATCCACCCCCCAAAGCATTATCCAACTGAACCTGCCACAATGATAAACTTCTCCTTATTTCCCCCCCCTGCTTAAACCTGTCTTTCATCTCTCTCGTCTGCCAGTCCTTCGTCGTATCTCCTCCTACTACCACTTATTCTTTGGTCTTTCTCTTTCCCCCATCTTCTCTCCCCGTCTCTTCCCTTTCGTAGCCGGCCCTTTCCCTTCATCTCACCCCCTACCGTTGCTCGTCCTCGGTCTTCCTTTCTCTTCCTCCAGCAATTCCGTCTCCCCTCTCTCTCGCCTTCCTCTCTCGTCCACTGGCCCTTCGTCGCTGACTCACCACCTACCGTCGCTCGTCCTTCGGCCCCAGCCTCTCTCTCCTCCCCAAACTTTCAACCCTCGTCTCTATCGTCTACTGGCACTTAAAAATCTCTCTAACGTTCTCAGTTTTCAGTCTTCTAACGTTCCAACTTCCCCCACCAGCTCTCTTGTCTTTTCTTTTCTTCATCCTCGTCTCTCTCATCCGCCAATCCTTGCCAGTCATTCACCACCTCCCTTCACTCGTCTTTCGGCGTCCCTCTTATTTAAACTTTTCCTCATCTTACTCGTCTACCGATCCTTAGCGTTTGTCTCACTACCTTCCATTGCCGTCTTTTGGCCTCTCTTCTCCCAGTCTCCGTCTAAGTCCTTTCCCCCGTCTCTTGCCTAGCGGCCCTTCCACTCGTCTCACTGCTTACCGGCACACGTTTTCGACCTCTCCCTTCTTTAACTCTTCCGTCCCCCCTCTCTCATCCGTTTTCTCATCCGCCGGCCTTTTTTTCATTAGCTCGCCACCTACCCATTTTCCCCTTTATCCTTTGCCTTTCCCCTTTTCCCAATCTTCCATCCCTCATCTCTATTGTCTTCTGCCACTTTGACACTGTCTCAACGTTCTCTCCCAACGTTCAGTCTTCCGTCACATAGCTCCCCCGTCTCTTTTTGTCTTTCCCGTCTTAAAACCTCTCTCCCTTTTTTCCCCTTTGATCTCAGTATCTCAATTTTAGAAGTTCAGTATCATCTCTTCCAGACTGTTATGCAGTATTCAATCTTGAAATTTTATTCCAAAAAAAAACAAAACCTTTTAAATTTTTCATAAATGGGAAGTTTTATATTTTTTTAAAGTCCAACCGCTTCCCAGCACCGTACCTTTACTATGCAGCCACGTGTTCTTTTAGTTTTCAGAAGCCTGTAATTACAGACTTAACTCTTTTTGTAGATTAGAGTTTTTGAATTAAGATTCGCTCAGTAAAGGATTGCCGGGGCTCACCTACCCGTCTGGTGAATTTTCTATTATTGATTGGTCCAAAACAGACCTGCAGCTCTATTGATGGTGATGTGGCTAAAGCCTCCGGGCTGCCCCGGGGAGGAAATGGCGGCTCTGCGACCCGTCTGTAAGCTTCGTGGGCAGTCCACTTCCTCCCCTTCTGTCCACTTGTCTTTAATGGGGCCCCCCGGGTCGCCTCCGTATCCCTTTTACCAAAGGGAACTTGTCCCCCTTTTTTTTAGATTGTAATCCGGGGTTCCGAAAGGGACTGGGATTCCCCAATCCCGGGGATTCCCTACCTTCCACCACTTTTCCACCGGAAGTCCCTTCTGTCTAATTTTTTATTGTACTCCTGTGTACTTATATAAAATAATAAAAAAAAAACCACTCCATACTTCCCCTCCCCCAAAAATAGCCTAAGTACCTTCGGTGGCCTCCCATGCAAGTACTAACCTGGGCTGATTCTTAGTATCCATTATTAGACAGGATTTGGTCCCCTTGGATTTTAGGCCTTACATAGAAGAGGGTGAGCACAGTATTACGTTCTCTCTGGCCATTTTCATTTCCATACTAAACTGTAAAACTGCTATTATTCCACTTTCAACATCCTATGGAATCCTGGGGTTTGCAGTTTAGGGAGTGGTATTTAGAATTCTTATCCAGATAGCTCTTTGGCCGCAGTAAACTACAAACCCCAGAATTCCATAGGATGTTGAAAATGGAATAATAGCACTGTAGCAATGTAGTGTGGAAATGGTCCTAGTCTTAAATATTACCTGCTGAGGAAAAAAGGAAGTGTGCCCTCTTATGGAGATGTAAAATCTGACTGTTTTGTAAAATAATTAATAATTCTCTGAGTTAAACAGTGTGTGGGAAGACTGTGCCACCTACAGATAGCCCTATAAGTTGAAACCGCAGAATCCAACTTTTAAGGCCTGTGGGGGTATTTAGGCCAACACATGATCCTCTAGACATGACAATTTTTGCAGCCAATACCAGTTTCAAAAATTTGAGGGAGAATTAAGACAAATCAAGAGGTCACTTCTATTACCTTCCAAATTATCACCCAGATCATTCTCCAGAATTTAATTCAATTAATTACCTTTTCCATCAATCAGCATTATCACCATCAGTTAAACTCAAAACAAAATGAAGTAGTGCATAATTCTTTTCAGGGAGGTTTAAAACAATTTGTGGATGGTGTGATGAGTGAAAACTCAGAGGTTGAGGACCAAATTAGGAAGGAATATAGATGAGGAGAAAGAAGCAGAGAATTGAAGTTATTGAAGTGATGTGTTACAAGTAACAACAGTAACTATAACATGATTCTTTGGGGAATCACAAGGGTTTAGTTAAATTATTTTTGCTAAGTAAGAAATGGTGAGAATGCTACACTAAAAAGATAATGCTGACCTGGACCTGGACCTGGGCCTGTGCAGCAAATGATGCTGTGGTGGAGGGTATCTTTTTGCTGGAGACCAGTGTAATCCATGACTGGTGCTTGGTGCTAGATGACATCAAATGACAGGGACAGGACAAGAAGCTTCATGTGCCTTCCTTGATCTTTACAGTACTACCACAGTGCAGTGTGAGGTTTGTCCAGTCCAATGATTCTCAACTGTGGGGCAGAATCCTAAGTTGTTTAAGGGGAGAGTACAAGAAAAGTCTGCCTGCAAGTACAGCAAGTGTGAAAAAGAAGAGTAAGCCTGCGTGTGTGTGTACACACATGTGCTATTGAGAGTTGACTGGTCTCAGCAAAAGAGCAACACAAAATGGCTTCTATTGTTATGCCTTCCTCCAACTAAGGCCATTTCCGCATGACAATGCTCTTCTGCGTTGCCACGCTGCAATACAGGTCCAGAAGAGAGCGTGTCAGCAATGCTCCCCTCCGCCCCTGCTTGCTCTGGTAGGACACGTGATGGCTCCACCTCTTCCTTCCGCAGCACAGCTGGGCACTTGTCATTGCTACACTGGAGCAGGAAGCGTCGTAATTGTGCTTCCGCACAATCGTAAGTATGGGAGTGCTGTGCGATTGGAAGTGCAAAATGGATTTTTTTCTGTTTTGCAAATACCGCATGAATGCGACGCTTCATGACAGGATGGCAGTGGGATGGTGATGACGTCATGCGGAAGCACGACCTGCCGACTGCTGTCATCCTGTGGCAGAAGCAGGACAGAGTCTTGCATAAAGGGCCTAAGAATAACAAAAGTCAACTTCCTTTTTTAATGCTTTTCCCAGTCAGCTTCTCCAAACATTCCATCACTGGCACAGCAGATGCATGTCCCTTAGAGACCACTAGGCAATCTCTTGGGTTGGAGGGGTGTAGGGTAGGCCTCAGGAACTCCTCCTTTAGGACTCTCAGAAGGTGGGGAAGGAGGCTACCCTTGAGGCTAACCTGGAATTTCGGTTCTCACTTATAGGGCTCTGTGGCTTGGGTAGGAGTTCCAAGGGTTGCCTTCTAATTATGCAGTACTGGAGAGCAACCAAAGTATTTTGAATTGGCCACAGGTCTGAGGAGTTTCTCCCATGGGAAGGCTGAAGTTACAGAGGACACCTGGACTCAGCTGGACCTGCATTAGGTTGCTCCCCTCTGTTACTCCTTTTTCAGGCCAGCACAACTTAGGCCTTTTTTGCACCTTACCTTGTCCCAACATGGGTGCGTGGGGATCACGCAAGAAGCCTCTTGTGAGAGGTACTCGTGTCCCCTCTGCTTCGCCTCCACAGCAGCTCCCTGCTGGCCAGAAGGAAGTGTGAGGGCTCCGCCCCTTCCTTCCTTTTGCAGTGCAGCCAGGTACTTTCCTAGGCTGTGCTGGCGGAGGAAGCGTGAGGGCCACGTCTCCGGAGGCTCCGCACGCAAGGTAAGTGCATGTGGGGCCTGGGAGTGATGCGCGATCACACATCATTTTCGGCAAGAAGTTGAAATTGATATATTGCGTGATCGCTGCCTACTGGCCTTGGCAGCGTCGCACGATTGCAAGGACGTCACATGAAATGGTCCTCACAGTCACTCCAGAGGCCCTTTCACAAACAACTTAGGTCAAATGAAGTGGGCCTTATTTAACCCAGTTTTCTGTGTCTAGTCTCATTATTTCTTGGTTAACTGTCAATGAGTAATGTTTGCATTACATTATTTTTTTTAAAAAAGAATGTATTCATATTAACTAATACTTTGTTTAAGTAATGTTTACACATTAATCCTACAACACTGATTTTGCGAGGTCATTTAGGTGGGGATTTGGGGCCATTTTTCTTAAAGCACAGAACTACTACTGGAACTAGCTACTGCTGTGCATGTGAATTGATACACAAAGATACTTATTAGTATTAACATTTTGTTTCTTTCCTAAGGATCTCACAGCACCACACAGACACTAGCTAATTTAAAAAATGACATCTCAATTAGCGAAACAAATGAGTGCACAACAACCCAAACGCTGTGTGTTGTGGAAATCTATTAAGATTCACTTCTGCTGTGGGAAATAAGGCGCCATCAAATTGTCTCAAGAAAATGGGAAAGTGTATATGGTTACAGTAATTGAGCTTTATGATCTTTGCAAGCCTTGCTAAACTCTCCAGAAACAGGTGTTTAATAATTGCTGGTTTTAATGAGATAGTTTTGAGAAACTGTTGGGCAAATTGATGGAGACATTCAAAAATATAAATGAGAGGCAGAAAAATTATCACGTGGGATCCAAAGCAACTCGGAACATGCTGGAAAGGGAGAGTTTTAAGACCAAAAGGATGAGAGAGAGAGAATGGAAGAAGAAAAAGGGAGAATGTCTTTAAATGAGGGGACTCAAGATTGGCAGGAAGGACATTAGAAATTGCATGTGCTTGCATGAATGTTTTTACAAAAAACAAAACAAAAAAAAACACTTTGAATAATAACAGTGCAACCAGCTAGAGCAGTTAATGATATGACTACCATTAAGGCAATGGCAAAATAATAAATGAAACATAAAATTGTTTGAAGCATAATATTAATATATTCAAAGAGGAAAATATATAAGACCTTATTAAATGAAGGCAAAGATGGTTTTAAGTTAGGACACTTCTGCTAGGTGGTTTCTCAGGGGTTCAGCTGTATCTTGGTGATCTCTGGTTCATGATGTTTTAGGGTGGCTTATACCTGCAGCCTAGATCTGAAGGAGCTTGATCCTTTCTTCCCCAGTTCAGAGTCCATTAAAAGCTATGATCATTTGACTTCTTTTTATTTTGCTCTGGAGCCATTTCCTCACTAGACTGTTATAGTGCTATTATTCCATTTTCAACATCCTATGGAATCCTGGGATTTGCAGTTTAGGAAGGGGCCTAAACTCTTCTCATCTTCAGAAATGAAAACCAAATTATAAGAGGTGAGGTCAATAACAGGATGAATTAGAAAACTTTGGGGGAACTTTTTAAAAATGTGCCCCATTTTATAAGATTCATTCCTCTTTTGTACCCCATCTCTTTTCATAAGTGGTTTCCTTGAGAGTTGATTCATTCAGTGGTCAACCTACTAGACCAAATGGGTTCCGTCTCAAGTAACCTAGCTATTTGCTTATATCCAATTGCTAGGCCTAGCTAGAGTAAACCATCTACATTACTGTTGAGTTAATGGGCAATAACTGATTCAGTGGGTCCACTCTACCTGGAAGTAGTTGTTGGATTTAGACTAAGGCAAGATTGTAGGAAAATTTAGCTTAAGATCAAGAAAAATAGAAGGAGAGCCACTGATTGAATTTTATGAGGCTATCATTTTGTTAATCAAAAACATAGTCTTTAAGCAACCGAAGACTGTATATACATAGATCACCAGAAGGCCAATATAGAAATCAAATAGACTACAGAGTTGGAAGCAGAAGATGGAGACACTCCATTCTCTCTGCAACAACAAGACCAGGAGCAGGCTGTGGCACAGACCATGAACTGCTAATATAATAAAATAAGAGTAAAGCTAAAGAAAAACATTAAACCAACCATTGTGCCAAATAAAATCTGAAGAACATCCCCATAGAATTTAAGGTTTTTCTATTTTTTTTTTTCCATTATTAAATGTAATTAACTGGGAACCATAAAATCTCTGGATTGAAGCCAGGGACATTGTCAAAGAGGAGTGCAAAAAGACATAATCTGCAGCCAAAAAGAAAGAGAAGCCTCAATGGATGGCAGATAAAACTCTTCAAGCAGTTAAGGGCAGATGAGAAGCAAAAGGAAAAGGTGACACAAATAAGGCCAGAACCATGAAGCCAACTGTTCAGTAACTTGCACACAGGGGACAGAAAATATGATAATAATCAGTGCCAAGAAATAGAAGGTGACAGCAAAAAAGGAAGAACATGAGACCTCTTCCACAAGATCCAAGAAATCAAAGGGAAATTAAAACCAAGAGTATGTGTATACCATACAACCACATTACATGATTAAATACAAATAAAAAGTTGATGGAAACAATATACTGAAGAACTATATAAAAGAGATGAAAGGCTGATGTATTTATTCAAGGAAGAACCATTTGAAGATGAACCAACAGTTTTAGAAAGTGAAATGGAAGCTGTACTCAGGACACCAGGAATAGATGGCATACCAATATGTATTGGTATGTATTTAATATGCATTGGTATATATTCAAGCTACAGACGGAATCTACTTTATTTCTAACTAAAATCTCTCAACGCATATTGAAAAAAAACCCAATCACTCACAGATTAGAACTATTCAATATACATTCCAGTCCCCAAGAAAAGAGATGCCATGGATTGCAGTAACCATAAGACCATTGCATTAATTTTCCATGCAAGTAAAGTGATGTTCAAAATTCTACAACAAAGGTATTTACCATATATGGAGCAAAAAATGCCAGATGTCCAAGCTGGGTTCAGGAAAGCAAGAGGCACTAGGGATCATATTGCAAACATACATTGGATAAAGGAGTGCACCAAAGAATTTTAGAAGAAAATCAGCCAGTGCTTTGTAGATTATAGCAAAATCTGTAGATCATGAAAAACTTTGGATGAGTCTTAAATAAATGCTGTGTCACATTTGGTTGTCCTGATGCGTAACCTGTATGTAAGACAAGAGGCTACAATCAGGATGCACTACAGAGAAATGGAATCATTTTCAATTGGCAAGCGGCACCCTATCTGTAGGCTGAACTTGTATGCTGAACATATAATAAATAAAGCAGTATTAGACTTGGAGGAAAGAGGCATGACAATTGAAGAAAGAACATCAACAATTTAAGATATGCAAATAACACTATACTACCAATAGAAAATAGCAAAAACTTGGAAGGATTACTGAAGAAAGTTAAGGCAGAAGGTGCAAAGGCAGGTTTACAGCTGAACATTAAGGAAATAAAAATAATGACCACAGATGGTTTATATAGCTTTAAGGCAGACAATGAAGATATTGAAATAGTTCAAGACTTTCTGTACCGTGGCTCAGTCATTAATCAAAATAGAGATTGTAGGCAAAAAATGAGAAGAAGACGAGGACTTGGAAAGGCAGCTATGAAGTAACTAAACAAGACCCTGAAGAGTCAAGATATATAATTGAAAACTAAAGCAAGAATTGTCCATGCTTTCCAATTTCTATATATGGTTGTGAAAGTTGGGCAGTGAAGAAAGACAACAGGAAGAGAATCAACTCATTTGAAATGTGGTGCTCGAGGTGAGTTCTAAAAGATAAACAAATGGGTCTTAGAGCAAATCAAGGCTGAACTTCTCTAGAAATCTGGATGACTAAACTGAGATTGTCATACTTTGGGCATATCACGAGAGGACATGACTCACTAGAAAAGACAATAATGCTTGGGATGGTGGAAGGTAGTAAGAAAAGAGGAAGTCTGTATTACAGATGAATTGACTCAATCAAAGAAACCACAGACTTGTATCTGCAAGACCTGAGCAGGGCTGTTAATGATAGGGTGACCTGGAGGTTTCCTATGTGTAGGGTCAGCATAAGTTGAAGTTAACATGATGGAAGATGACACAAAGAGGATGGCATATGCAAGGGAATTCTTCACCCCTTCTCCCTTACGACATCCCTCCAACTTTTTCAAAAGAAGCCATTCTTGGCAGATAGGACACAAGAGGGTTCTGGAAGTAAAGCAGGGGATTACTCCAGAATGTGTGTATTTCACCTTTTACAAATGATTCCCCAGCCATAAATCTCATATTTAACAAACCTACACATGGCCTTCCTTTTTTGATATATGTATGAACCCACAAATCTCTGTATTATCTACTTTTAATGGTACCCACATGGTCAAATGGCACAATCATTGCTATGCAACATTTTCTCCATCCTTGCCCTCTTGTGTTTAGTAATGACATGTGGGTAGAGGAAGCATATGTACATGGATCTCTATATGTGTAGGCTTTCACAGGAAGTGGCATTTTTTTTAAAAAAAAATCCTTTCCATTTAGAACCCTCTCAAGAGTGCTTAGAATCCACTTAGATCCCAGGTGTTAAGTGATCTCTCAGTACATGGAAGTAGCTCCTCCTTGATCAGTTTTCAAGCTTCTATAAAGGATTATGTGGTGTTTGCCAATCCTTATGCCATCAAATGTAGGGGTTCCTCTCAGGAAATCCCACCCCTGTTGCCAAATGTCAGGTCTCTCCTCTTTAACTTACCAAATGTGAAGACTTCCATGGTGCTTATTTCAATTATCAAAAGTGAATACAGTAGCCCTTCCATATTTGTGAGGGTTAGGGGCACAGAACCCTCACGAAAGTGGAAAAAACATGACTAACTCCTCCCCCCACAATTCCCCTCCCATTCCCTTCCAGAGCTTTCCTTTGCCTCTGGTCCCTGCATTAGGAGGGGGAGAGAAAAAGACAACCTAAAACACAACCTGGTACTTTCCCTTCAGACAGAGAGGGTCCTAATTACTTCTGGTGGCCATCTTGAGAAAGGAGCACCTGACCAATCAGCAGCCAATACACAGCAGAATGTGTAACCATGTGGCAAAGAGGCCACACCTTCAGCAGTGGGAGGGGGCTTTGCTCACCCCAAAGGAAAAAAACCTCTCCATTTAAAACACAAGCCTGGCAAGCCTGGGGTGAGGAATGCAAGGATGAGAGGAGAAAAAGCAGGGGAGGCAAGCATGTGCCTGGTGAATAACCAAATTTGTGAAAGTCAAACCTGTGAATGTGGAGGGAAGACTGTATATAAAAACAAGAACAATTGTTTACTTACAGAAGTTAAACATAACAAGGCAGAATGATTACTTATTGCATTTAATACACCATACACTGTCTCTCACTCCTCTCTAACTCAGACCCTTAAAAACAACAAACTTATTCCTAAATTTGACAGACTCTTAATCATAAATCTTCCACACCCTCTCTCACACACCATCCGTACCTCTCATTAATCCTAAATCCCTCCCTAAATTCCCCAAAACAGCTAACTGCCATTTACCAGGCTTATGCAAATCTCCTCAAACATTCCACCAATCAGCATTCACTCTAACATTCTATTTCCTCCTGTTCCCAACATCTCCTTACCTTATACTCTATTACACAACCAATAAATTAAACAATATTTCTTAACACAAGTCTATGACATCACAGTATATGCCTATAGATTTCTTTTGCTCAGACATCCAGACTCACTGCATGGATACTGGCAAGTAGGGCTGGAGAATGTTTCACAATGGTGAAGGTTTCACACAGAGTGAACTTGGGGATGAGAAAAGGTCAAAGCCCATGGGAACAGCCTTGACAGTTCTGTCTATCCTTAGTTACAAACTGCTATGGAAAGATGGAATGCATCTGAGAGTTTATGAAAAAAATCAAGCAGGTAATAGCCAACTGTTTGACTAAAATGGGAAATTGTACACTCCTTATCAGCTAATTGCAACTATGAAAAAGATAACAGATTTTTTTCTAGTAGATTATGCATGGGTTGATAACACATTGCTATAGTTATGAGATATTTAAAATGCACAGAAATATTTCTTAAAATGTAATGCTTTTTAAATTTTTAAACAGTTCTTGATCTTAGCCACAAGTAGGCCTTTGTGTGTCTTTCTGGGTCTCTACACCCATCCATATGATAGAAATCCTTTTTCTTCTCAATTCCTTAAGTCTGAAAGGACACTCCTGTTCAGGCAATAAATGTAACAAGGGCAAGTAAAATGGAGGTATGGTTAATGACAGGGTAACTCTATGTTACACAAGTGATTATAATCTATGTGGCATTTTGGTCTTTAAGAGTCATATAGGCTAATCTGCTGTACTCTGAAAGTCAGTCACATTTCAAACTGAGCAAAATTATGTTCTTTTCAAGGGCAGCTCCATTATTACCACTGCTTTCTATAATCATTACGCCAGCTTTAAAACCTCTCACTGCTCACCACCATACGTGGCTGACAGCTTTCCTTTTGTGTCATTATTCTAGGTAGGAGGGACAGGAGAACAGAGCAGTCTCAGGGTTTTTAAAAACCTCTCTCTCTCATCTGTAAACAACTTAGAAAGGGCCTCCCTCCCTCTGAGGAACAGGGAGTAATACCTAGGAAACCAACAAAATACTATGGGGAGAATGCAGAGGGTTTTCAGAATACAAATTTGTGCGTTGTGACTTGGAGAGTTGACCACTGAACAGTTTTCCTGGTAAGGCAATCAGTTCCTTGGAGGGGTCTCCCAAGACAAAAGACACAACTTTTCAGGAAATTAGATCTTCTAACTACCTAACAGCTTGGTCCCAGTTTTATGTATGGATGAACCATTGCATCTATAATGGAGTTTTATATAAGAACATTTTGTAGAGTTTGACATACTTCTACCTTCCTCCCCCCTCCCCTTTCTCTCAAGCTATGGGAGCTCCGAATTCTCCAAATGAGGCCCTCTCCCATTCTCAAACCTCCCATTAATTTACATTCAGCACTGCTGAATGATTGCCACCCATTCCTGGCAGAAAAAATAATTAAGCTAGTCATTAGTACAATCTGGCTTGAATTAAGCAAACAACTGGCTCTTTTCAGCTGGGTGGAGGGAGGTTCAGGCCACTGATGTGTCAGCCTGCAATTTGGAGGAGGTGGCAAAGGCAGCAGCAGCACCAGTAGCAGCTGTGTTTGTAGCCGAGGCTAGCGCACTGAAATACTGGCACCAAGCATGAAATAAGCACTTAGCAAAACATTATTTGGTAGGCAGCAGGATAATGGGAGGGAAGAGAATTTAGTGAAGTAGGTGCCTAGAGGAGGGGAAATGAGAAAGGAGCTGAGGAGCACTGTTGACTCCTAAACTGCCATTTTGTGTTTTGAAGGCCTAAACTGAAGAGTACAAGGCAGGAAAAAGACACAAATACTTCTGGTTGTGAGAGCCAGTGTGGTGTAGTAGTTTAAATGTTGGGCTGGAACTAGGACTTTGAATCCCTGCTTGGCCATGGAAACCCACTGGGTGGCCTTGGGCAAGTTACATTTTCTTAGTCTCAAAGGAGGCAAAGGCAAACCCCTTCTGACAAATCTTGTCAAGAAAAACTCATGATAGGTTCACTTTGAGGTCATCCCAAGTCAAAAATGACTTGAAGGCACACAACAACAACAACAACGGTTTCTGCCTGTGGATCACCATTTTCCAAAATAATCTCCTTTGTTTTAGGACAGGGCTAGGGGTCATGCAGGTCTCCATATGTTGTTGGATTGTAAATTCCAGCAGCTGTAAACCAGCACAGCCAATGGCGAAGAGTGGTAGGAGCTGCACTTCAACAACATCTGGAGGCCTGCCTGATTTAGAAAATGTCTCAGATGGATTGGCACATTTTCGTTAGATCAGGACTGAGAAATGTGTGGCTCCCTAGATGTTGGATGATAACTCCTATCTGCTTTAACCAGCTTGGCCAATGGAGGCAGCTTATGAGAGCAGGGGTTCAACATCTGGAGGGCCAAGGTTACCTAACTTTGCGTTAGACTAATAGTTCAGGTCTATGTCCTGAAGGACTGTGGCACAATAGTAGAGTACATACCTTCCATGCAGCAGGTCTCAGCTTCATTCCAGGGAACCCTCGTAGGGCTTGGGAAGAATCTTAGTAGAGAGCCTGGACTGGTCCTGCCAGAGGATGCACAGGCAATACTGAGCTAGAAAGAGCAATAGTCTGATTGGTATAAGGCAGCTTCCTATGATTCATTGGCCAATCTTTCTTTGCCCAACAAGGAAAGAGCATTTAGTCCTGGGCTGGGCTGCCTGGGAGGTTGTGGGAGATGTAGCAAACAAAAAGTAATTTTCCCAACCTCTGATTTCAATAAAACAGTAGAAGTATAATCACGATACAATAATGTATCTCTTATTCTTTCTGATATCTGGAGTAGGTGCAAGAGGTCTTGTCCAGCAAACCTGACTGCAGGGAACACTCCCTACCATGATTATGAATAATTTTCCTGAGCAAATGGAGGGAAAGGGGATGAGTAAATATGAACACAGAAAGAGCTTGATCACTGAACCATCTTGTTCACTATTGTGTGCACTAATGCTGAATGTTCAGTCTATGCTTATGCAAGTCCCATTGACTTAATAGAATCTTCCAGGGAGGCTATTCTTTCTGTTCCACACCCTGAAAGGTACATATTTTGTGAATTTGGGAGGTCGTTCCTGATGGCTACTCTCAAGCTCTAGAAGTCTCCTATAAGAGAGGCTGGACTGAGGCCCTCCATGATCTCCTTCCAGCGGCAGGAAAAAACATTTTTCCTTTGCCTTTGAGAATTAAGTACTGATGTTGAGCAGTCATCATCATCATTCTGCAGGGGGCAACTGCAGTGAATCTGGCGCCCAATTTTCTCTGGGCAGACCCTCTTGGAGTCAAACAGACCACAAAAAATACCAACAGAAAAGGGGAAAAACACAGAAGTGGCTAGTGGTCCACTCTGGATTTTGGAAAATGGATATATTTCAATGTTAACCATACGGCAGAGCCCTCCAAGGTATTTAAAGGATTCTCGGAGGGTGTTAGAAAAGACAATTTACTGGGGGGGGGGATTAAAAAAAAAAATAGTTTGGGGAGTCTGGGAAGGTCAGGAGTCTCAAATTCATTCCTTGGGGCCACATGCTATCCCAGGACGGCACTTTGCTTACCATTAATTTAATGTAAGGCCTGTACCTCACTCAGAACAAACAATTGGGTATAGACCCTGAACCCATGGCCAGTTGTGGGATTCTGGGAGCCGTAGTCTTTCTTAGAGCTTTACTTTCCCCCCAAGCCAATTGTTGTGCAGGTGGTGACCATAAACAAGAATCGTTGGGCTAGCTCCAGAGGTGTCACAGCCTGAATCCAAGCCACAGGCTAGCAGCTCCCCAACATTGCTCTGTAGTGACTGTCTGGCACTCCCAGGGACATCAGACGTAGCTCTTTCCTTGCCCTGACTGAAGATAGTGAGGACTGACACATTCTATAAAAGAAGCATGGACTCTCTGTCCCAGGACCATGGCTCTTCCTGTCGGGAGTGGTAGACAGCATTCATATTGCAATGCAGCTGTGTCTCTACAATGGGAGTTACTAAACCATATACTTATGCAACAGTACACACATCCTGTCATTCTTCTATAGCAGTAGCACCTTTGAGAAACAAGACAGAAGTCCAAGTTTGCTCCATGCAACTTGCAACCCTGGATGGGGAAACACATCCCCATCTGCATCAGCAGGTGCATCCATCAAATTTAATGGACTGAGGAGAGCACCATGATGTGGCTAATCATGCTCATCCAGATGTGCCTTTCCATCAGTTGAGGGTGCACAGATTTCTCTTGTGGGATGAGAGTGATTCCCCTGCCTTCATCAGATCAAGTCTGTGTGTTTTCTGTAATTGTTTAGCTGAGAAAAACATAGTGCTCTCTTTTAAGGTTTGAGAGTGTTTGTTTTCCCTCTCTCTTTTTCCTTTAAAAAACAAAACCTACCAAGAGTCAAGTCTTAGTCCTCCTTCCTGTGAAAATCTAAGCTGCTAAACCTCCAAGGGAGTTTGAATATAACATATATGTCAAGAATAAAAAAAAAAGGCTCAAAGAGAGGCTTTGACAAGTCCTTTTTAATCCTGTCATTTACTGTTTGGACCTTTCCATTTAGAACGCTCTCAAGAGTGCTTAGAATCGTCTTAGATTGCAAATGTTAAGCGATCTGTCAATACATGTACAGAGGTGAGAGGTGGGTATAAAACAAAAGTAAAACTCATTTTTATGAATTGTATCTCAGCAAGAGGCTTGAATTATGTTACTGGTATCACAGTGTGTGTGTATGTGTATGTGAATTTGCTTGCACACCAATTCTTTATCCTCTTGGTATTCACATGTAGAAAATAGCCATGGGCTGTCTAAAGGGCAAGAGAGGCATCAATCTGGCATCACTCTGTCAAGAAAAACAGCAAAAACAACCTATATATTATCAAAAGCCCAGAGCCCACATCTGGGTGTAGCACAAATATTCAGTAACATTGTGCTTCTTCTGTTTTTGCCATGAGTGATGATAGTGGACGAAGACTGGAGCACAGCTAATACTATACTGAAAGAAAGGAACATTTGTGTTCCAAATAACTATGGAGTGATTAGCTTTAGATAAGATATGAGAAAGTGAGCAAGCATGGCGTAGCAGTTTGAGTATTTGAGTACTGAACTAGGACTCTTGGAGACAAGAATTCAAATCCCCGTTCAGCCGTAGAAAGCTGCAGGGTGACCTTGGGCAAGTCACCCTCTCTCAGCCATAGAGAATGGCAATGACAAATCTCCTCTAAATAAATCTTGTTGAGAAAAGCAAATGCAACTTTGACAGAGTTGTCATAAGCTGGAGTCAACCTGAGGGAACATAACAAGAGCCAAGGAAAAAATAAATAAGCTAAGACTTCATACAATAGTAGAAGCACTGCCAAGGTTCCCTAAGTGAGGCTCAGATACAAATTTCAGGAGATCATGATAAAGTCCACCTCAGAGAGAAATGTGCTTTACAATCCCTGGAACTCTTTTCTGGCTTGGACTACAAATGAAACCAGAAGGGATTTCCTGACTTCCTCTGCTGCCTCTGTCATCCTCCAGCCCACAAAGACATGCTCATCTGCCAAAGTCCATTTTCTTTTCCCTTTAATCACTGGTAACTGTACTGGAGCAGCACCAAAGAGGAAAAGAAAAAGATAATCTTTCTTATTTTGTCACTCCATCATGTTGGATAAGTGGTATGTTGAAGCGCTGACAACTATGGAGGACATAGTTTCTCCTAGAGATCTCATGGCTTTGTATTTATTTATTTTCAACATGTAAGCACAGCTACTCCCCACCTCATACAGCAAGCGAGTTCAATATATACAGGTGCCTTGACCAACATGGGGCTTACTGGTTGTATGAGTGATGGATATAAGATATAAATAACCCATCCTGATTAAGGAATTAATGTGATCATTAATGTGAACTGGTCCTTGTTCTTGAAGGAAGGCAAGAAGTCATGGTGTGCTTTTGGCCAGAATTAGGATGGATATTGTTCTTGCTGACTCCAGGAATAGTTTTCTTTATAACACAAGGAACTCCCTGTGATAAAGTCTGAGGACCCCTTTGATAAGGACACTTGGCCTAATTAAGTCGATAGTGTTTTCAGAGGCATCTCCTCTTTCTATTCAAGAGGCCAAGTTTGATGGAGTATAATGAGTGTTAATCTTGATCAGGCATTGGATTTCCACCAGTTTGTATGGTTCTGTAATGCATAAGTGTATCCACTTTGCCCAGACAAAGGGAGAAACTTTCTCTCAGCTTTCACAGAAGCACAAAAGGGATTTGGCTTTTCTGTCTTTCAAAATGGCTTAAGATTGCATCGCTGTCAGCATACTAGAGGTGGGGCAATTTTGCTCAGCACCAAAGGGCATGGCAGATATATCTGTGAGGGGACCATGGCTAATTAGTACAAGATTTACATATTCTTATGAACAGAGTGAATGCCAAACTAAAATTGCTGGCTAAATGTCATTTCTGAATCATTTTTTCTTCTGAATGCTTAAATAGAGACAGACAGAGAGAGAGAAATGGATGAGATTCACAAGAGAGCACATGCAAGTCTGCATGTCAATGCAGTGATGGTCCCCTGGATCTCCCCCTTATGTGCTTAAAAATTTTTGACTTTGAAAATAGATTTGGGAATTAAGGAATAAAATTTCAGCTTGCAATGCGTATGATCCCACCTCCCTGCGAATTTGCACATAGTTTGCAAGTTGTTTTCTGAACTTGGTGAGTTTTTATACTTTAAAATGATTATCCCATGAGGCTTACATACTATTAGTTGGGATGCAAAGGTCTAGCATATCAAGGAGACACTTAGCCAGTTCCTATCTATTCTCATTTATTTATTCATAACATATTTACCCATCACCTTTCCAAACACAGGCACAACCCCCAAAGTGGCTCAACACCCACAAAGATTAAAACAACAATGCAATATAATGGAAGAGGCTGTGGGGTATGGCATTAAATGAAAAATTAACAGCTAAGTGTAAAGTTCTTAGAGAAGAAACTAGGACAAACATGTTTATTGAGATATGCCAGCTGCTTATTGCTTTTGTAAACAGTATCTCTGATATCATGAGACCATTGGGGTTTCAGCATAAATATTGAAAAGATTTGTTAGAGAATCCTTGATACTTTAGTTTTGGAAAATGAAGTTCAGGATTATTCACTAGAAATAAAGGAAAGAAAAATGTGTTTATACTGTGCTGAAAAACTGATTCTTTGGCCATTTCCACATGGGGCAAGGGAATCGCCCCGTACCACTACTTACCGGATCTTCTGGTGGTCTGGTCTGGTCCGGGGTGAGGAGGAGCAGTTCATGGTCATCGCTCCACACTGCTCCAGCGTCCAAAATGGCAGCTTCTGGCTGGTCGTGGGTCTCGACCAACCGGTGAAGCTCACCAGCCTAAAGCCCGCCCTCGGCAGATCGCAGGCTCGCATTGGTACGAGCCTGCGAGTCTGCACAAGGGAGTAGGCTCGCAGTGGCACGCTCCATGCTTTTGAAAGACCAGAAAAATCAGGTCTTTCAAAAAAAGCACACTGAAGGACCACTTGGGGTTGTTCCGGAGCGGACTGAGGTGCGGATCTACGGTAAGCAGTCTGAACCCAGTCTGCTCCAAGGCCAGACGTCCTCTGTGGAGGATGCACTGCACCGTTTTAAATATCCTGTGTGGAAATGGCCTTTGAGTGGAATTTCTTTTTAAGATTTTTTTTTTCATATGTAGTATATTTATGAGAACCAGTCTGAAGTAGTGGTTTGAGTGTTGGACCCTGGGTTGGAGATCAGGGTTCACTTCCCCACTTGACCAGAGAATCCCACTGGATGATCTTGGGCATATCACACACTCTCAGCCCCAGGAAAGCCCATGATAAGCTCGTGGTAGGATCACCAATAAGTTGGAAATGACTTAAAGGCACTCAACAACAAGTATTTTTATGCTTATTGTTTTCTGTTGGTATTAGAAGTAAACTAGTAAAACAGAAACAGTACAATACATCAAAAAAACCTCCAGAATTATAATCAGTAGCATAGATGGTCAGTCTATAGGCAGCACAGAATTAAAAAAATGTTTTAGCTTAGCAGTGAAAATATCACAAGTAAGATTCCATGGCAGCTAAACTGGAATCCTAGGATGGGGGTAGTAATTGTGTGGCCAGATGTTACTGTCCTACAACTCAGCAATGAGTGGGCTGTGCTAGCTTGGGCTGATAAGAATTGTAGTTCAACAACATCTGGTGGCCACACCATTCCTACCTCTGCACTAGATGATGGAGCAACAATCCTCCCATCATTGTTATTGTATGTGCTTTGTGCTACTGTCAGGAGGCAGGAGGTTATGGGACTTCACAAGGAAAAAATCTAGAAGCTTGACACTAAACTATTTATGTTTTCCATGACATTTCCAAATCTGCTTAATAAAAAAGGTGAAAGAGTTATGAGCCAAAAATATTTGTTGGCTAGCTGTGAAACAGACAGGAAAATATACAGAATGCTCCCTATATTCTTTCTAACAAATTATATTAATAACAATTATCAATCATTCAGTGTTGCATGACTAGAAGTCAGGTTCATGCAATACATTGCTGGAATCCTTCTGGTTATTCTCAGCTAGAGTAGACCCATTCAATCAGTTGTTGAACAGTGATTTAACATATAAGCGAATCCAATGGATTCAATGGCTCTGCTTTTAGTTAGTACTCAGAGTAGGATTTAGGCCCATAATTTCCATTGCCAGTACTACCTGAAAAGCTTTGTTAGAAGGTTGGGAAGATATACCAGATATTGTGGTCTGTGTTTTATGGGGCTAAAATGGGAGGCGGAATTACAGATCCATGGGGTGAATTTTGCTTCACTGCCCACAACAAAACTCACCCGGGACACACAGCCGGAGATAATAAGGCCACACCTTTATTGATTACAGTTACACATAAGCTTGGTGCTGTCATAGGTCTGGGTCCAGGTATTGACAAACCCACTTGTTAACCAATACCAAATCCACTCGCTGGCCAACAGCATGGATGACACATATAGGATTCCATATGTGCAGATACCACTGTGTAGCTACCCTGTCACATGGGAGTGTGGCAAACCCAACAGTGCCCAAGCTGGACATGACCCCTGGTGTCCCTACTCCAAGTCCTGCAAGAGGATTCCTTCCAAATTTGGGTAGCATTTTCAGGGGGTACAAGGCACTGTATGCTAAAGGAAGGAAAGGAAAAGTTTCATTGTGTGAACTACCTTTCACTCACACATTAGATTTCACTCCATTTTTTTACACTGGTCATTCATTGGAAGCTGGGTGACATATAGCAGTCTTTCTTCATTGCTGCATAATGTGTAAATTAAAACAAGGGGCTTGAAACAAGGTGAACACTTTTCCTAAAATGTGACCAGAGACCTCCTAGAAGGCAATGCTACACCAACTGGCTTTCTAGATGTTCCGGACAGATTAAAGGCTTTATTTTGTCCCTGACAATTATTGATATTTGAGGTCTTGGTTTCAGTGAAAGTCATCCTCCTTTACTTCCTTTGCTTTCTACAAGCTTGTCAGTCTCAGGTCAGGATGAACATGGTAATTGACTGCCTCGTTAATTTATTTATGGCTAATGACAGAAAGAAAAATGTGGAACGCTCCTAGTCATAGGTCTTCAGTGAAGAACTATTCATGTTTTAAAGGAGTGCCTTTAGCCACCTACCATTACTAATTTAGCTGATCATCATGCATTATATTTAAAGATCATCAACACCCAGCAAAGTGCTGCCTTATTATGGAAGGAAATGTACTGGAGAGGAAAGAATTACATGTACCAGACAACAATTGGAGCTTTCAGGCGTATTGTATTACGAGAACAGGGAAACCGTTCTAGCATTTGAAAGTAGGATGCAGAATAATTATATTCAATTAACTAAGGAGTCCTTGGGCAGCAGCCCAACAGCACACTTTATATGACAGTACTCGAGAGACAGAAAGGAAATAATTTGGTGAGAATTCTTTCTCCGTATGCCATAGGTCATGGGTCATTTTAAGCATATTATAATAGGAGCAGAACTTTCCTTTAAGAAAATCTGGTTTCCTATATGTAGGCTTTGTTTTTGCGTTGTTTTAGGATTAATAGAACAATGACAAAGTAGAAACTCACATAACGGAATCCAGTTTTTCTTAATAAGACTTTTGTTACTGTAATTATAACACAAGTTTCGAATGCCTGTACAGCTTAATAACAACCCTACCTACACAAACATAAGAGTGTTCTGTAGGAATGCCCCTTCTAGATTGTCATGCATTTCCCTTAACTTCCCTTAAGATTTTGAATTCAAAAAGAAGTTAAACTGATGTCACAGAACTGTTTTATTCCTGCTAGAATGGATCTCTCTAACTTATGCCTGCCTCATAGCTTGCCCATCCATTTCTAAATGACACAAACTGTCACCGCTTAGCAAAGGATACATTATTCACAAGGGATGGCTTAACAAAGCTGAGCAAAACTGCAATAAATGTAGATGAAAATGTGGTGAAAATTCTTCCTGCAGCCAGGTTTGCAGCAACAAGAGCTAGCCTGCCAAAATCCTTGCAACAAAAATATTGATGTCCAGTGAGTAATCAAACACTGATAGGACAGGCAGATTACCTTCTCAAAAGAAATTCCATCCATCAGCTATGCTCAGCAATGAAACTGGGACAGGTTAAACAGCTTATGATAAGGATTAGAGTGGAAGCAAAAGTGTGAAACACTGTAACTGAGAGCATTTAGAGTTCCCACATGGCAGTTTGACAATATATTATCACCCTTCTTTCTGTGAGTACTATGAGGGGGACTGGAGTCCCTGTTGCGAGGGACTGGAGGTGCTGGCCTCATTGCTAACTGTGCTGCAGGGATGGTGAATTGAGGACAACATGGCATCACTTTTTCCACATTGTGTGTGTGGTGATGTTGTATGTGTTGTGATACATGAGAGGTACTGAGGGCATGTCCCCCTGGTTCATTGGCTCCAACTGTATTTGGGTTCCTTGTGTGTGTTGTAACTATCACAGCCTCTGATTTTGGGACTGTAGTGGTGCTGCCATTTTAATGCTATTTATTATTTTCTGAGCTCTGTTGTTTTAACTTCCAGTGGTAAGTATTCCTATAATGCAATGCCTGCTCTATCAGTACAGCAGAGGAATGACTCCTCTCCACAGCATAAATTGAGAACAGGGTTATTCTGTTACTAGCAATGCCCTAGGGGCCTGGTTTCAGAATTGCTGTTATTGGAGAGATGGCTTTATGTTCTTATTATGCCCCTGAAAGATATTCTTCCTATGGAGTTAAATATGCCAAGTATTACATACATTCTCTTACTTTAAAAATCAAAACTAAAATGCAGTAGTAGTGGGGAAGAGCTAGACAGCTTGAAGATAGACCCTTCTTTGAATTAGCAGCTTTCATTAAAGCAAAGTAAGCTCTAGCTTTTTTTCTTTGGGGAATATAAGGGCAAGCGGGCAAGGGCTCATTAAGAGAAAAAAACACTTTTTAAAAAACCTTCTGAGCTGTTGGCCAATGAATTCTGGTAGGCAGTAGGCCCTTTTAAAAAGTGTGTGTGTGAGAGAGTTTGAAAGGGGAGACAGGAAGACACTGAAAACAAATAGGTACCTTTGAAGTTGCAAATATATGCATATTTACTCAAGAGTAAGTTCTACTGACTTCAATGGGACCTGCTTTTGAGGAGGTATGTATAAGGCTGACTTTTAGGATGGTATCTTGTTGGTGAATTAGGATGGCATAAGTTGGACTTAAACCACTGCAATTCACCTTTTTGGTCATTGCAGTGGTCAGAATTCACAGAACTGCACAATGACAAAATCCCCTTTGCTCAGTGGCAGCACCTCAAACCCAGCCATTTCCTGGTCAGTGGAGAGCAGAGAGAGCAAAGGACAAATGGAGGACCTTCACATCTGTGGATGCCTTTTACTCTGTACCTAGCTAGAGGAAAATAGCTGGATGATTGTTTGCTGCTCGTACCTCCCTGCTCTCCATTGACCAGGAAATAATCAGGTCTCAGGGTCTGCTTCTGAGAAAAGATGGATTTTGTGCAGGGGGTGGTCCTGATGGATGGGAGTTGTGCCTTGTAACTATGGCCCTTTCCGCACCTTACCGTCTTCCAGTGCTGGGATGCGGGGATCTTGCGAGCAGCCTCCGGCAAGAGGCTCTTGCGTATGGGGTCCTTCAGCTCCGCACGAGCTGCCTGCTCGTGCGAGATCCTCTTCTCTTCCTTCCGCAGTGCAACCTGGGACCTTACCGGGCTGCGCTGGGGCAGGAAGCATGACCAGTGCAGCTCCGGAGGCTCGGCACAGCAGGTAAGTGCATGCGGGGCCTGGGAGCAATGCGCGATTGCGCACCATTTTTGGCTTCTAGCCGAAAATGAAAAGGTGGGCAATCAGCACCTGCTGGCCCCGGAGCGCCATGCAATCGTGAGTGCGTCGTGCGGATCGCTCCTCACAACTGCATCACACTCCAGGCCCTCTTTCGCATGGAAAATGCCATGCAAAAAGGGCCTATGTCTTCCAGTGCAGGATCTTGGCCCCCCCCCCATCAGCATGTTCATGCTATTCTACCTTGCTTCCTCCTTAGACCTTGCTTAACACAAAGTGGATCTTGAACTGAAATTCATTTTCAGATTCCTCAGGGAAATAGAAGGCAAACGTTGTGATATGCCATAATTCCATAGATGAAGTGTCAATATCACTATATGTCAAATAGGCTGTTACTGGCTATGGACAGGGAAAAAGTGGCAAATGCATATAGGGACATTAGATCACAACTGCTAAGTGAAACTTTACAGTGTATGTAAAGATTTTAATAAACCAAGTACATTTACTGAGTTTCTGGTGCAGGACTCCTGATGTAGTTCTATGCTACTAGTTGTAGTTTTTCTGGGGTCCTACAGTGATGCTGGTGAAGGAAGACCTACAAAATCTTCTGCCCCTGAGCAGCCTATTTTTCAAGTCCTTACTTCCTTCATGGTTGCTGCACTGTGTGGCCCTTTGTCTTGTGCTGTTGTTACCAATATTGAGGTAGTTACATCTGGTGTACAGTACTAACAGGATTCTAGTCCAGCTCTTTGCCAAGAAAAGGTTGGACCAAACCTATAGAAAATACTTTGTGATGTAGGTTGTTAAGTGCACCTGTGGAAAGTCATGTGACTTTAGCTGAGTCATGCTGATGAGCAATCGGGGAGAAGGTAGCATCAGGTGTGAGGAGAATGCAAAGGCTGGCAGGATTGCATCAGCTAGTGTGAGTATAAATGTAGCTGAGAGCTAGCCAACAAGTTGCACATAGTGCCTGATGTGTCTGCCGGAGGCTCTGCCAGAAAGAGCAAGTAGAGGGATGCTGGAATGGCTTCTGGAGATTCTTGTAAATATGTACACATTGTAACTGAAGAATAAATTGTCTTCT